>JAEIFU010001435.1:0-69233 GCA_018904235.1 Lordiphosa stackelbergi | reverse complement strand
TAAACAATCGAGAAAAGAGGTTTTTGGTTTAGTAAAATTGACATAAACCTGATTCAACTGCAAGTACATTGCATATTATTGAGGGCACCTTGGAGGCACACACTCCATCCACCGCCCACCATTGTCTGTTCCCTTATCTTTATCTTCCAGTCTTGTCTCTTGTTCTGTGAAAGCATCCAACGGTAATTTATAAACCCATTTATGGGACACATCCCCATTCATTGGCGAAACAATGGTGGTGCTGGGCTGGTTGCATGTAACAGATAATAGTGGGTGCACACGTTGTGGCTACACCTGCGTACATAATCCATTTGGGGACAGCTGCCTGATGATTACTGTGAGTGTGTTTGGAAGACCTTGGTCTCGAAAACAATAGCTGAACGGCGGCGGCGACTGTCATTGAAATATGGGGGATTATATTAGCCTGTAGACGATGGGAGAGCAGGAGCGGCGGGAATGGAGCTAAAAACAGAAGGGATAAAAATAAAGTGTTGCAGTGTTGATGTGGCTTCTAATTACATTTAATAACTGCAAATGTGAACAAGTACAGTCCCGTCAAAAGTAGTCAAATCTAATCTGCTCGAAATTGCTATCTTTTGGTGATGGATTTATTAGATAATGGTGGCCAAGCGGACTATTGTTGCGCTGATTGTGGACAGAGAAGAGATATATACCAGGTGACATCTGAGAGCAGTCAATTTCTTTGTAATTGTGTCCAAATTTGAGATTGGTTTATAAACTAATTACGAATTACCCTCCAAAGGCTGCTTGACTGTATAACGCTATTTCATGAATTTCCCAATTCAATCATCAGCAGTCTTGGCCTATCTTTAATGAGCTGGCAAAAGGTACCTCATGACAGAACTGCTATGACCGCTTGGGAATCCCAAAGGCAGGCTTGTAGCAAAATCCGACATCAGCAGCAAACGAGTGTATGCGTGCTGTATCGTATCTTAAATCCCTGCAAACAATTGAGCGATTATTTAATCGCCAAGAAGAGTCTTTTGAGAGTCTAGGCAGATATTATCAGAAGACTGAATCTTCTGGCCTTCTTCCCAGCGACTCCCCGAAGATTGTTTAGTCGCCGATCACAGAAAAGAGTCTTCTGCAGAGTCTTCTGAGAGTCGTGGAAGATATTATCAGAGGATTGAATCTTCTGGCTATCTTCCCAGCGACTCCCTGAAGATTGTTAAGTCGCCGATTACAGAAAAGAATCTTCTGAAGAGTTTTCTGAGAGTCGCGGAAGAGATAGTCGATGATTGAAGATTGATTGAAGAGATTATCGAAGATTGAAGATTGATTGAAGAGATTATCGAAAGATTTTATCTTCTAGCTATCTTCAAAGCGACTCTCCGAAGATTGTTTAGTCGCCGATCACAGAAAAGAGTCTTCTGAAGAGTCTTCTGCGAGTCGTGGAAGATATTATAAGAGGATTGAATCTTCTGGCTTTCTTCCCAGCGACTCCCCGAAGATTGTTAAGTCGCCGATTACAGAAAAGAATCTTCTGAAGAGTCTTCTGAGAGTCGTGGAAGTGATTATCGAAAGATTGAAACTTCTGCTATCTTCAAAGCGACTCTCCGAAGATTCTTTGGTCGCCGATCACAGAAAAGAGTCTTCTGAAAGAGTCTTCTGAAGATTGAGATTGATGGAGAGATTATCGAAAAATTTGAATCTTCTGAGAGTCGCGGAAGAGATTATCGAAAGATTGAATCTTCTGGCTATCTTCCAAGCGACTCCCCGAAGATTGTTTAGTCGCCGATCACAGAAAAGAGTCTTCTGAAGAGTCTTCTGAGAGTCGTGGAAGAGATTATCGAACGATTGAATCTTCTGGCTATCTTCCCAGCGACTCCCCGAAGTTGTTTGGTCGCCGATCCGAAAGGTCTTCTGCGAGGGTGGAAGGTTATCGACGATGATCTTCAGCTATCTTCCAGCGATTCCCCGAAGATTGTTAAGTCGCCAATCACAGAAAAGAGTCTTTTGGAAGTCGCGGGTGGTTCGCTAGAAGATTGAATCAACCAAGCGATCGATTGGTAATATCTCGAAAACGAGTAAATGAAGCAGTAACTTACTTAAATAACGAAAACGCCCAACTTTCAGAGAAGATCATAAAATAGAGAAACAAACTACATTGTTTTTGTGTAAGTGAGTGCTAAATCATTTTGCGCATTAAAACTTTGATTTGTGAACAGTGTGTTTCGAGACGTTTTTTTTATAAATTGGTTCGTTTCGGTTGTTTATAAAATAAATCTATTTAGTGCCGATTTCTCTTCTTCCGGATAGCTGCTATGTATCAGATAATCCAATAAATGGTACAATTTCGATTTCATTGCCTACTATTTAAATCATAATAAGCTATGTGCTAGCCGCTATGTAACTGTAAGTAGACATATAGTTGGGGTGGGTTTTTAATTTGTGCTAAGAAAATCAATTTATAAAATGAACTTGAGGCGGAGCTATTTACCTTTGATAAAGAGATCGAGAGAGAGAGAGAGAGAGAGAGTATATAGCCAAAGGCCGAACTTCTTTGAGGACATGTCTACATGTCTATTGTGTCGGTTTGTGCCATCAACTACAACCATCAGCAAACTTAACATAATCCATCTATTTAGTCACTTTTGGGATTATCGTTGCGCACACCTTGCGCATGTTCAAATGCTCCGTCACAATGTCATGAATTTTAGATTTTGATAAATTTAACATCTGGGCAGGACGCTTAGTCGACGGTCTGAGTTCAAAACTGGGAGCACACGAGTCACATTGTCCGTGTTTGTCGAAGTCGAAGGTCTTTCATTGCGGTCTTCATGGGCTACCTCTTCCCGGCCCTCCAAGACACATTACTTCTAGCTAAAGCAACATCTGTAAAAAGCTTGGCTTGGCCCCGTTGGAAGAGCTGTACAGCCAATTTTACATTTTACATCTGGGTAAGCCTGCTTGATCATATCAAACTTCCTAGTTTCACACACTCTTGCCGGCTAGCACCACTCACAGAAACACTTCACGCGAAAATGCCTGTCCTGATCTTCAACTGACCAGCCGCTTGTTCGTTAGCTAGGAACGCCCTCTACCGAATCCAGTCGGAGCGCGCACGATCCCATTACTTTCCGGACAAACCCTGTATGCAAATCCATGCAAATACTCTACCCTTGAAACTCAGAGAGGGGCGTCATTCAACTATTTTGATAGGTATCTTAGTTTAAGGAAAACAATTTTTGGCCAGTTTATTTATTAACATAAAACAATATTTGCAGACTTTAAGAAAACTTTGAGGGACTTGCATCTGCTACTTATTTATTTCTGCAAATATTAAATTTAATTATAAACAATTTTACACTTTCCATAGCTTGCTCAATTAGCTCTGACTTCTTGGACCGCCTCTGACTTCTTGTTCTTGATGACATTTTTGTTATACTCAACTAGAACTACTAGTTTCCATTTCTTCTGACAGTGCTGCCAGATTTTCACTGGAAGTACTACCCATCTTGTAGAGAATTTGTCATTCGTATGTAAACGTTTTAGATAGGTTTTTATGAACCAATTTGGTTATGTGGGCTATTTCTTACTTATTTAGAAGAAGATGAGAAATGGGCCCTTAATCAATTTAAAATAAACAATAATAAAATTAAATTAAATTGAGTTCTTTCTCATAGTTTAGAAATACATTTAGTGCCAAATATTTTATATATTTTTAAAACAAACTTATGAATCATTGATATTGTTTATAATTCTCCGTTTGAACCTAGCTGATTTACCCTTAGAAGGCGTCAACCCTTTCATCTGGTCACACTTTGGCAAAATGTCCACAGATTCTAATCCAAGTCAAATAAATGTATTGAATAAGAAAATGTTGATTTCCGAGGGAGGACAAGATTGACAAGTTGATCGATATCAAAAAAAAAGAAGTCTATGCTGAAGCATATAGTGCAGCGATCAAAAACATTTCTCTATTTACACATATACGAGCCGAACGAGAGAGCAAAAGGCGTTGCAGTTGCGCATCTCCAATCTCCTTTTTTTGCCCGATGAAGAAAATATTTCTTCAAATTTCAATTAGAGTTATTTTAAATAAAAAGGGGAAAAATTATTCTGCTGTCAAGGCGGTGAGAACTTTTGTTTAGAGACGAAATATAAACTAAACAGTTGAGTAGAGTCAACACCATAAAGTATCAAGTTGGAAACAATTGTTTACACTTCAAAATTTCTGTGGAATACTGATATTGTTTATAAATGGAAAAAATATTGAATTGGTTTAGGCTGACTTTACACTGTCGAGACACATGAAACATGATAGTCTAATAGTCCTGGCTTTTTGTTATGTCTCGAATTTGAATACGTTGTCAAATTTATAGAATTTGATGGGGGGAAAGGCAGGCCGGCCTACTAGAATATCATGTCTCAAGTGTCTCCCTTCTTTAAATCATCAACAGCAAAAGCGAAATTGGAAACATTGGGCTTGTTCAGCAGAATAATTGATCCCTGAGCAGGTATCAGAAAAAAATTTGCATCTAGTAGTTTTTGCTGTTGGGGGGAGCAGTATCACTTTAAAGTAGCATACTACTTCTTTGATACATACGTCAAATTGGCTATTATGATGCCGCATCACTCGAGTTCAGTAGGAAGATTATTGTAAATTTATACTTGATCATGGAGCATGTCATTGTGTCATCACATCATGTAAAGCTACCTGGTAAAATAGCCCGCAATATCACTTTGCTTTGAAAGGCAAACTTGAAAAAGAGGAAAAACTTTGCATTGGGTTATAATCAGGGCTGCAAACCTCTTAAAAATTGATATGGATTCACTCCGGAGCTTATAACCCGCGAAACTTTATGGGTTCGGGTTTACGGAGCGGGTTCAGAAGGTCGCTGAAGCTAGGTTTGGGTTCAGAAAACATGTACGTAAATTGAAACAAATAAAAGTTTGAGTCTTGATAATATAATATTCGAGCTTGGATCATCAACCGTTTTTAGCAGGCTTCAGGTCAATAAGACTTGAAGCAATGAGTACGCTGCTCAGCGAAAGTCCGCATTGAGATTCTAATTGTCTGCATAGGAGATCACAGCGGTTAGAGCGAGACGGACATATTCCCAAATGCACTCAGAGAGCATAGGAGCCATCAGCAGACAAATTACTTACAGAAACTTACAGTCTATATATTTTGAATTTATGTTTCTTTATGTTTCTTCACACACCTTTCGGTTTTATCATCATCAGCAGTCTTTGCCTATTTTCTGCAAGTTGTCAGAGGCTATCTTATGCCAGTATTGTCTTATTAGTGGGCAATATAAACTTTTATTATTGGGCATTACTGACTCTATCGCTGGATAAAACAGATATATGAGTAGAAAAGGTGAGCTAGACTGATATCTATCTATATACATATATAAATCTGTACGCCCGACTGACATATTATCAACCCACAGCCTAAACGGCTTATCCTACAGGTCTGATATTTGGCATAGACCTTTGTTTAGTTATGCAGGCGCGCACTAAGAAAGAAAATTTGGAAAAATTTGTCCGCGAAATGGGTCAAACAGCCAAAGAAAAGTTTGTATGGAACACATAACATGATAAACTGTTTTGCTAAGAGCGAGAGGGAGTGAGCATGAGAGGGATCGTCCCACACTCACACAAATATGCCATGCATATCTTGGCTCTCTGAGACAGATGACAGCGTCTACCTGTGTTATAATTATGTGGGGGTGTAAGATGGAAAATCGTGGGGATCGGGTGAAGAGGGATAGCCAATTTGAATTGAATTATAATTGAAGAGTGCTGATGCTGCTCTGAAATGCACATTCTTCATATCGCTAGACCCGAAATTCACTAAGTGGTGGTGCAGGAAGTGTATGTTTTTAGCATCCGCTTGACCGGCAGGAACTAACATATAATTCCCCTGGTCCTTCAGGACTGGATGACGGGGATCTCGAAACTGTCTACAAGATAAAACAACTCAATTTCCTAAAATCTTGGACGCGGACAAATTCGCGGCGGGTTCAGCGAGTATACTTATAAATCTGTAGGCCCGACTTACTGACTGACTGACATAATATCAACCCACAGCCAAAACAGCTTATCCTAAAAATCTAAAATTTGGCATAGACCTTCGTTTAGTTATGCAGGCGCGTACTAAAAAAGAAAATTTGAGTACTCTGTCCGCGAAGTGGGTGAAAACGCCAAAGAAAAGATTATATGGGCCACATCAAATGAATTGAGGCGCTCAGGAATGAGTATTAGAGAGAAAATTTGTTCAGTCGACAAGGCTTCTGTCAGAAATGAAAGGGGACAGTATGGAGTGGAGATCTTAGGAAGGTTGACGAGAGGAAAGAGTCAGGTGCTGCGAAGGAAGGGGTAAAAGACAATTGAAATTTAATTATAATTGAAGAGTGGCTGCCATGAGTTCAATTTGTTGTGATATTAAGTTCGTATTTAATGGTAAACCGGGACTTATGTCGAAGTTTTATCCTCAAATATTGTTTCTTTAATTTTTGGAAAAGACTTAGGAGTTAATACCTTCCCAATTATGGGCAAGCAGTGCTGATGCTGGTGTGAAATCTACAATCTGGGCGTGGGATGGCTATACCCGATATTTACATCCGCTTGACGGAAGGGATAATTATATAATTCCGGAGTTTTCGAGCGAATAGAAAATTTAGTTGGTTTCTTCATTTGGTTCCATTGCATTTACCACGAGCAAAAATTTTTTTATATTTTTTCAGCTGTAATACTCGAAACTGTCTATAAGATAAAACAACACAATTGCTACAATTTCTTAAAATCTTGGACGGAACACAATTCAAAAAAAAAACTATCAATAAAACGACACCACCACTCCTCACAATATGTAAGGGAATGATCTCGAAACCAAACTCTCTAAGTGGTCAAGCCAATCTTCTGATTCTCCTGGGGTGTACTGGGGTGAAGGGGAAATTGAAAAGAACACTTGCTCGAAAAACAAAGCCAAATGGGAAATTGTGCAGAAAGCCTTCTGTAGAAACTAGTCGCAATTTAGACGATATATATGCCTAATAGAATCAAGGCTGCAAACCTCTAAAATTTTGCAGAAGGTTCGGTCCGGGGGTTCGAACCCGTTGTGAAGTCTAAGGTTCGGTTCGCGGACCGGTTCCTGAAACCCCAGAACCCAAGGTTCTGGTTCGCTTCAACATAAAAAAAATAATATTGTTTATTTCAGTAATGCAATTTTAATTATTAAATTCTTTAGCTGACGTTTACAACATTTAAGAACTGCTTAGTTAAAGTTAATAAGAATTATGTCTTTTAGGAACTCTTCACCTATACTAGCTCTTAGATCAGAAAGAACAACCTTAAGTGTGGAAAGGCTCGTTCAATAACTGAGTTGCTGGAACAGCAAGTATAGTCAAAGCAAAATTTCCTAAGTCCTCGTTTTTTTTACCTTTCCAAAATTAAAAAACATTTGTCGATGTATGTTCTTCTTCGAAGCCATGTTGCGTAGGTAAACAATTGAGTTGAACAAATAGCTTTAAATGACGTGTCTGTGGGCCAATTACAAATCTCACTGGAGACGACAAGTCGAACAATGCACGACAATGATTGATCAAAGAAGAGAGGCAAAGTCTATCAGCTAATATTGGCTCTGGTCAACTCTCAGCTCACTCTCTGTTGCGCACTTGTCTACTAAGAGAAGCACAAAAAATGTGCCGTTTCCGACGTAAATTTTAGGTTATTTCTTCGACACAAGCATGAAAAAGGCACGGGATTTTTCCCGTAAAATCACTTTTGATGCATTCATTCAATTGAAACCATATATATACATTGTACATATGATTTAGGCCAGCGGTGGGCAGAAAAAGAACTTAAAGGGTACAACAACATTCTTTTTTTGTCATTTGCTTTCGATCTGCGCGATGTAGCGAGTGTTTGTTGTAATATCTATTGCGTCGTAGGTTTAGGCAAATAGCGGGCCGGGTTGCACGGGAAAGAAGGGCTATATACAAACTGGTGTATGTATGAAATATGTGAAGTGCAGGGGTAATTATGTAAGCTTTCTCAGGACCGAATTTATCTTTCCTCTATTTTTGTGTATGTAGTTTGACATTACATATATACAATAATCGAGCTTGCGTTAATTCTCTGATTATATGAATGTATTTACAAAAGACGACGAAGAAAGACGACGGTTTATAGTACAGTCTGGAAATATGTATGTATGTATGTAGTATATGTGAAGTTGAACATGTATGCTCGGTTACTGGATCAAGTGGCTCACGTTAAACAAATTTAACCTAATGTTCAAAGCAGTGTCGATTTCATTTAAACGGTTTCTTTCCAAATTATCTAGTAACCAGTTTATATAAAAGGTCAAACAAGCTTCGTTCAAAGCAAAATGGTTTTACTAAAATATCTATAGGTTTCCAAAATTTCCCTGTTTATGTCCCATTTAATTTTGTGAACCGATCCTACTGTTTGGAAAAAGTGGTCCGGTTCGGGTTCAGGTTCGAAAAGTTATAAATTTTAGGGGTTCGGTTCATGGTCCGGTTCGTCGGACCCAAAAAACCGAACCGAACCGGTTCGAAGGGGTTCGGTTCATGACCGGTTTGCAGCCTTGAATAGAATAGAACAGGGGCCTCCAAAACACACATGCTCATTTGGGCGTTGCGTGTGTATGTTTAGCAACACGAGAACGCGCTCATTTAACACTTCTTTGTTGTTGCAAAAGAGAGCAGTATAAGCTCGTTTACTGTCAGTATGTCGACGTCGCTGAAATAGGACCGAAAAACTTGTTTTGTCTGTTCAACAGTAATAAAATTTTGAATCTTATTTTGATAATTAATTACAGAAATTGTTGTTCTATTCAAATTGGGGAAAAAACATGGGGCCGAACCTAGGTTCAAACCAAAACATTCTTCCGCAAACATTAAGCTTATGAAAAATCTTATTGATCCGTTTTTAAGTTCTTTTCGTGAAAAATTTCAAATTAAAGTTCATGGTAAGCTGCAAATTATCAGACACTTTCCCCTGTTGATAAGTAGGATGATCAGGTGAAATACCGTGGTTATAAAAAACGAAAGTCTTTTAAACCATTTGACTTTACCTTTTAGATAAGAAAAATCTCTCCATTTCATTTTAGAGATTAGCCAGAATTCTATAAAAAAAAATTATCAAGTGTTTGTTTGGGGGATTTTTTTCTTCCCCCTCCCTACTTTTAAGGGTTTTTACAATTGACATTCAATTCACACGCACACTTTGAGACACACACTCGCACACTCGCACACGAATATTAATGAGTTTAAATTGCACATTTGCATTTCCATTTCCTATTTAGTAGTTCGAAATACAGCAACAACAACACTAACAGTTAGTTATCGGTGAGTCGACGTCCGTTCGTTGTTCGACTTCCACCTGACGCAACAGACAACACACAGAGTACAATCCAAAAGTGACTCATCAACAACAACAACTACAACAACACTTAGATTAGGGGCGTCGTCGTTGTAGTTCTCTCCTCTCCGCTGTGTCTAGTAGTAATACCACTTCCTCACAGCCAACTCTAACTACCTCTACCAACCTACCTACATATTATGGCCATTTATTTTTGCTGTTAGGAGAGAATGTGGAAAATGTTTCCGTGTCTAATTACATTTTGCAGTCATTTGCCTGAATTAGGTTCGCTGAAAAGGAATGTGTAGGTGTCGTAATTGCAGCAGTCAAACTACTTGATCATAAATAGGTTCAGGTCGGTCACAAACGAAGAATATGTATGGAGAGAGTTGAAAGGGCCCCAAGAAACTCAAATTGAATAAAACAATGCTACAACTGCAGTCCGTTTTTTTTGCCATCTATTGCGTCGCAATAGAATGTTGTTTTGGCTTTTCTATATCGAATATCAATTTACTGTTAAATAGTTCAGTTTTAGTTAGATTTTTTCAGAGAACTCTCCATGGAAAGAATGCATAATGACGGATATATTTACAAAAGAGACACTCGATACTAGGTAATCCATGCTCTGTTCTCGATACTCGGTATTCAATACTCAATACTCAGTATCCGACACTCAGTACTCGATACTCAGTATTCGAGACTTTAGATATTCAGTCTACTAGTATTGGATACCAGATCTTGATACTCAGTGTTCTCAGTACTTGTACTCCATACTCAGTACTAGATTCTTTAGGTATTCAGTACTTGATACTTAGTACTCGATACCCAGTATTCGATACCAGTTCTTGATACTCAGTATTCGATACTCAGTATTCGATTTTCAATATTTAGTACTTTTTGATACTCGTATTATTTTTAGTGATAAGATTTAGATACTCAGTATTCGATACGTTCTATAGTTCGATTTCATTCGATACCATACTCGTACTTTTGTATTTCTTAGGTATTCAGTACTTGATACTTAGTACTCGAAAACCAGTAGTTCAATGAAGTTCTTGATACTCAGTAGAGACTCTTGAGACTCAGTATTCGATTTTTCAAATATTCAGTACTTGATACTCAGTACTCAATACCCAGTATGGGATACCAGATCTTAGATACTCAGTATTTGATACTCATAGCTTGATTCTCAGTGCCCATACTCTATGCTCAGTACTAGACTCTTCAGGTACTCAGTACTTGATATCTAATACTCGATAACCAGTATTCGATACCAGTTCTTGATACTCGATACTCATAACTCGACTCTCAGTACTCCTACTCTATACTCAGTTCTTAATACTCAGATTTTAAAGCTCTATTCTCGATTTGACACTTAATATTCGATACTGAGCATACGATACTTAGTATTCGATACCGGATCTTGTTACATCTTACTCGATACTCAGTATTCCATACCAGTAATCAGTTCTGTATACTCAGTATTCGACACTCATAGCTCGATTCTCAATACTTGTACTCTATACTCAGTATTAGATTCTTTAGGTATTCAGAACTTGATACTTAGTACTCGATAACCAGTATTGATACGTTTACTAGATAATATAATGAAATCAGATTTTAAGTATTTGATGAATAAATCATATGAGAAGATACAATTGATTTTACTCGATACCAGAATTCCAATCAGTTCTTTATACTCAGTATTCGACACTCATAGCTCGATTCTCAATACTCGTACTCTATACTCAGTATTAGATTCTTTAGGTATTCAGAATTTGATACTAAGTACTCGATTACCAGTATTCGATTCCAGTTCTTGATACTCGATACATATAACTCGACTCTCAATAATCCTACTCTATACTCAGTTCTTGATACTCACAACTCAATCTTGATACTAACTACTCGATACTGAGTATTCGATTTTTCAAATATTCATTACTCAATACCCAGTATGGGATACCAGATCTTGATAATCAGTATTTGATACTCATAGCTGAATTCTCAGTGCTCATACTTATACTCAGTATTGGATTTTTCAGGTATTCGGTACTTGATACTTAGTCCTCGATACCCAGTGTTCGATCCTAGTTCTTGATACTCAGTATTCGACACTCCTATATAACTCGATTCTTAGTACTCCTACTATATGCTCAGTTCGGGATACTCAGAACTACTCAGTATTCGACATTTACTATTCGAAACTAATTCTTCGATACTCAGCAATCGACACTCAGTATTCCATACTTAGTATTCGATCCCATTTCTTGATACTCCGTATTCGATACTCATATATAACTCGATTCTCAGTACTCATACTCTATACTCAATTCTGGATACTCAGAACTCAATGCTCCGTGTTCGAAACTCAATATTCGATACTCAGTATTTCACGATACTCAGTATTCGATACTCAGTATACCAGTACCCATAAAAGACCCAAAACATTCGTCGGAAAGTTTACCACTTAAAAAAAGGAAAGATATTCAGGTCTGTTCCCATTTCCGAGTGGATTTAAAAAGTAAAACGATTGTATTTCCGAAACGTTTTCATTTGATGTTCCCGTTTCCGAGTGAAATAGAAATCGATTTACTTTTTCGATTGAAAGTTCGAATCGTTTTCGAACAATCATTCAGCTGTATGGTAACATGAACAATTTCGATCAACACTTCGCATTCGCTGATGCGGAATTGAGAACAGCTCGGTTTCACTTCGATCGTTTATGCTTTCGTCTACATGCTATTTCTGGGGTACAACTTCGAAATAATTAATTTTAAATCAAATTGAATGCCCAATATTTCTATGGTTACTTTAAAATCCTCTCAATATATGACTTATTAACATAAAAGTATTGGATAGATAAATAATATAACCGTTGACATGAAAATTGTCAATTACTTTCCATTTCACTCACTCAAAGGCAAAACTTTTAAAACCGAATAATTTGATCGTTTTTCGGAAACGGAAACAGCTATCAATTCCGATTCCACATGATTTGATCGAAATCGAAAACGGGAACAGGCCTGAATGTGTTAATAATACATGTGTATAGCTTGCTTCCCACTTTGTTTGGAATAACGCTTAAAATTTTCCGTTGGTTTTAACGGTCCATAACGGTACTTACAAAACCAGAAACGGCTTGATTCCCTGGTTTTGATTATTTTTATGAATGGATAAAAAGACGGATGGTACTCACTATTCGTATAAGTTCAGAATAGACGGGGGAATACATAGATAGTGGAAACCCCGAAAGGTCCACTAAATTGTAAAATTGGCTAAATGTTGAATTGAGTTTAGATTACACTAGTTTACAGCCAAAAAGATATCTACTGAAATTTTTTTGTAGTGTAGTTAGAAATGGTGATCTCAAAAAATCGATTTCAAAAAATTTATCATGGCTCCGGTTTTGAAATATGAATTTTTTTTCATTTGTTTGGTAAGATTTAAGCCATATCTCACTTCATATTTGTCAAATAGTCAAGCAAGATATGAATCTAAAGGTCATTCAACTGCCAGTAATCGCTTAAATCATTGTTTTTAAATCGGGTTAGTAGTTTGAATACAATAACCAAAATTATTTCAAAAAATTGATTTTTTGCTCGAAAATAATTCATTTTTGAACGCCTGGAAAAATATCAAAATATCCAAAAAAAAAATTTTTATTTTTTTCTACTAAAGAATCGCCCTTCTACGAAGAAAACCAAATAATGATTATCAAAATCTATGAATAAACACGGGAGCTGTAAGCAATTTAGTGAAAAAAAAATTGGGTATTTTCGTGATTAATTAAAAAATAAATTTTCGTTTGCTTCCACTTTTGTTCTGTTCTTGATTATTATTTTTGTTCTGGCTTTTCGCTAACTTCATAAAGTGAACAAAAGACAAAGAAAAATACAAGTTTATTTTTTGTGAACACACAAAATACTCAAATTTGACTGTTAGTTCTTCTACTTAATTTGATCCATCATCGGTACGTGTGACACGATTTTCCTCACCAATACCTTATTGACTTCGTAAAAAGTGCGATTCTTAAGTGGAGAAAATAAAAATAGTTTTTTTTTTTTATTTTTTATATTTTTCTAGGCGTTTAAAAATGAAATTTTTTGCATTTTCGAGCAAAAAATAAAATTTTTTTAATATATTTGGTCGTTGAATCAAAACTTCTCCACCGATTTCAAAACAATGGTTCTACGCGATCATTTGAAACTGAATTACTTTCGATTTATATCTGGCTTGACTCTATTTGACAATTATGAAATCAGATGTGGCTTAAAATGTAAAAGCACCTGGAAAAAAGGAAAAAAATCCATATTTCAAGAACGTAGGCTCCTGCATCCATGGCTGTCCACGGTAGAAACAAAAAATTTCTTTTTGAAAAAAATATTTTTTTTTTTGGGTATCTTGGTACCCAAAAAGTAGACCATTCTCTTTTAAAATCCTAACCTGTGTGACCTGATTTATTTATTAATACGTTTAAAAAAATCTTTAGTCAAGTTGAAGACTAGCAACAAAACAACTAAAGAATCAAAATAGAAATGAACAGGGGGAAAATGCCTGATTAATGTGTTATCGATGTGATGCGATAACAAATGCATTTGACCAATGTCACGTTCCACGGGTAAAGGTAAAAGCCTCCCCTCCCCATTGAGAGACTATGCGATAACATTTTTTTTTTTTTTTATAATATTTTATTTATTTTCATTTGTTGTTGCGCTGATTAGATTAGCCCCCGACAACGACAACGACACCGAGTAGCGTTTTGGCGCGCGGTTTATGAAAATAGAACAAATCAGCTAAAGGGGGACAATAAAGAGACGGCGGCGACGTTAGAGGAGGTGGAAACATGTTTTACGACCCAGATTAGATACGTCCGCCCGCCCGATTGCAGCTGCGCATTATTTTTTCTTCTTCAATTGTTTATAAAACTTTCAAACGAAATGCTGTCATAAATCGCAAAATCAACAACAACAAAAAAAGCTTCGCTTTTGAGATATGTGTGTGTGTGCGTGTGTGTTTAGCTAAAGTTCAATGTACAGGCGGCCCCGACGCGCATTTCGCAGTTTCATGTGAAAATTTGCATGCCTTTGGGCTTTTTTAGGATACGCGACGACACATCGTGTGTCAGTTGCTGACCAAGTTCAAATCCCCAACTGCTCCTCCTCTCTGTGTCTCTGTCTGTGTGCTGCTTGTATTACGCTGATGCCTCTGTAATTGGAGTAAATTTTTCTTTTCGCAAATTTTTCACTTTAAAAGTTTTTGTTGTGGTTGAAATTCGCTGACGACGACGAGCTAATGAAAAAAATACCCTCAATGCTCAACCAGGCAGCAGCAAAAATATAATAATAATAATAATAAAAATAATAATAAAGCAAATTGCTGACTGCCGTTGGAAACAGCTGTAAAAACAGCTGCACACCAAAAGAGTAAGAGGAGTAGAAGAAAAAACCTTACAAAAAATAATGGATGATGATGATGATCAACATGAATGAGTTGTTACAACAATTGTATAAAATTTCATTCGACTGTCACAATATTGTTGAATTCCAACGCAAAAAAAAATGCATCCCATTGGGCAAATATTCAATAAATAAAGGTTCACTAAATATTCTTCTTCATTTACCACATATTTTCTCTCGTTTTCGACCAATAGTTGGCCTAAATTTTGATGAAAAATTGGTTATGCAGGCCAATATTAGGCAACTTTTCGGCCACATGTGATCAAATTATTTAGGAAGGGGAAACATAGTTTAAGTGTTTAGCTTAGGTTAGGTTGCAATGGGAGAATCCCTGTCCATGGCCCGTTGTGTTGCCTTCATCGTAGAGAAAGGGTCTTCCCATTTGAAAATAGTAGAAATTTGTGTTTAGTCCCTCAAAATTTTGCAATCAAGTCTTTTAAGAGTTTTCATTTCAAATATTAGTTTGAGTCTTCAACAGGCGGTAAATTTGACCCAGTTCATTGATCTGATCAATCTGATTCTAAATTTTCTTTTTCCAAATTTTGTGATTTAGAAACCAAGTCTGGGTCTAAAACCTTCATTAGGTCACAAAAACAATTTATTCTTCCTTCTGTTTTCCTTTTCCGTGCTTGTTTAATGTCTTTTCGGTCTGTTACCCGTTTTCGATTTCGAATAAATCAAGCAGAATTGGAGTTGTAAAACGCTCCCACCTTCCACAAATCGACTTTCCTTTCCACCTTTATTATTTTCTCGATAGCAAAAAATTCATATGAATTTTTTTTAATCGATTCTTGAAGATCTCAACTTTTTTTTATTTATTATAACTTTTCAGCTAGTGCTACAAGTTGCATGAATCTTATGATTAGTCACACTAGTCACAAAAATAAAGAATTCACAAGAAAAAAAATTCTGAAATAAAATTCTAATTGAATCCTTAAAACTAAAAATAACACATTAACATTAAAAAAAAATCTTTTTGGAGTAATCAAAAACGTATCTAGCTATGTTGTTGAAAGCCACGTTCAGCTTTTGTTTGCTAGCTGCATCACAGTTGCCAAAAATTTCCACTCCATAGAAGAAAATAATAAAAAATAAGATTATAAAAAGTAGGGAGGTAGGGGTGGGGGGGAAACAGTAGGGTAAGAACACAAATATATAAACTTAAAATTCCCCTAAAAACCAAAATTAAGAAAAAAAAAAGATTGAAGTTGGATTCACACAACCAAAATTCCCCCCTACTCACCTTTTGAAAAAGGGTTTGCCCATATTCGACGGACCCATGTTTTTTTAAAAAAATCAAAGAAAAAAATAAAAATTTGGCGGTTGGCAATCTTAATCATTTAATTTGTTCCAAGTAGATTTGTTTATCAATTTTTTGAATATGATATCTCTCAAATGGCCGCCTCTGGCGTTGATGGCGTATTGTGCCCTTTTTTGCAGCATTTTCCATCGATTTCGCCAACATTTCGGCCGGAATAGCGGCTATTTCTTCACGAATGTTGTCCTTGAGCTCTTCTACGGTCCTTGGCTTGTTAACGTAAACCTTTGACTTCAAATATCCCCACAAGAAGAAGTCAGGCGGCGTCAAATCGGGCGAACGCGGTGGCCAGTCCAAATCACCACTTTTCGACATCAAACGGCCCGGAAACAATTTCTTCAGAAAATCGATTGTTATGCGACTTGTGTGCGGTGGAGCGCCGTCTTGTTGAAACCAGAACTGCCTCATACGCTTTCGACGAATAATTGGCATCACAAAATTGGTCATCATGTCGCGATAACGCTCCTGGTTGATGGTAACAGCATGGCCATTTTCATTTTGGAAGAAAAACGGCCCAATGACCGTTTCGCACTAACGCCGCACCAAACTGTGACTTTTTTCGTCATGAAGAGGCACTTCTTGAATCTCCTGAGGATTTTCAGTGGCGTAAATACGGCAATTTTGCTTATTTACGGTCCCATTTCACACATTTCGGTCACATTTTTAATTTTTTAAAAGCACGTTGAGTTTTCACAATTGACTTGTTCTGTTGAATGTAAATTTCAACTATTTCAGAGCGCTCGCGTGGCGTGTATTGTTCCATGGTAAAAATCTGCTTGGACTGACGCTTCAAACGCGGTATGTCATTAAGCGATCTGACATCTCTGTCAAAAGTTATGGCGTTGCCAGATGGGTCCGTCGAATATGGGCAACCCTGTTTTATTCTCTTTTCTTTGTTTTGTTTTTATTTGATGCCATTTCAGTTCTTTCTTTCGCTATTATTGTTTTGTCCTCCTGTTTCTTTGAATAACTTTTTTTCTTTATTTGTACTCTTTTCTTTTCTCCTTTCTTTTTTAGTTTCTTCTTTTTTCTCCGATTCTATTCTTCGTTCTTTTTTCTAATTTTTCTCCCTTCTCCTTTTTTTATCTATATTCTGTCTTCTTTTTTGTTCTTCTTAATATTTTCTTTTAGTTTCCTTTGTTTTAATTTCTTTTACCATCTTTTCTTTCTTCTTTGTTCTGTGTTTTGCATTTCTGATTAATTTTCTTCTCTTCGTTCTGTTTTTCTAATGTTTTCTCCTTTCTTCCATCTCTTATTCTTTAGTTTTGCCTGTTTTTTTATGCTGTATCCTGTGTACTTTTTCTTCTTCTTTAATTTTCTTTTCTTTCTTTGCGCTCTCATTACTTTTTACCGATCTTTTCTTTCTTCTTTGTTCTGTATTTTTGATGTTTTCTCATTTCTATTTTGTACCGATCTTTTCTTTCGTCTTTGTTTAGTGTTTGAGACGTTATTCTTTCTTTCTTTTCTCCCAATCTTTTCTTTGTTCGGTTTTTCTGATGTTTTTTCCTTTCTTCCGTCTTTTTTTCTTCCTTTCCTTTCATCTTTTGATTTAACTTTCTTATTTTTCTTTGCCCATATTTCTTTTTACCGTTCATTTCGTTCATTTTCCCCGTTTTTTTGATCTTTTCTTCTTCTTCAATTTTTCTTTTCTTTGATCTTATTTCTTTTTTCTGAAGTTTTCTTCGAAGTTTTCTTTTTCTGTTCTTTCTTTTCATTTTCATTCTTCTTTATGCTCTTTCTTTTTCATTTGCTCCTTTCTTTTCTTTATTGCCTTTTTATTTCGTTCTCTTTTGTCTTTCCTTGTGTTCTCCTTTCCTAAATGTTTTTCCTCTCTTTGTTTTCTTCGCCTTACTTCGTTCCCTTTGCCTTTCCTTGCTTTCTTTTTTCCTTTTTTTCTCTCCTTTCCTTTGATTGAAGTTTTCTTCTTTCCTCTGTCTCACTTTCTTTAATTTTAAGCTTTCTTTGATTATTTTTCCTTCTATATTTTTTCTTTTTCCTTCATTTTCTGCTTATTTGATGATTTCTCTTTTCTTCTGTCTCTTTTTTATTTTTAAAGATTTCTTCTTTCTTCTATTCTTTGTTTTTTAGATGTTTTCTCCTTTCCTATTTCTCTATTTCTTTTCTTCGATATTTTCAAATTTCGAAAGATTTCTTCAACTTTTGTCTCTTCGTTATATTTTGCTTTATTCGTTTTGTTTTGATTTATTCTTTCTCTTTTTATTTCTATGTTCCTATTCTTTTTCTGCTTTTTCTTATTTCATTCTCTTTCTTCGCTCTTTTTTTGACTTCTTTCTTCTTGATAATCTTTTTTCTTTCTTTTCTTTCTTCTGTCTATATTTTTTTCGTCCTGTATATTTATTTTAGTTTTAAATTTTCTTTCCGATTCTTTATTAATTATGGGAGAGAAAACTACAAGGATACCTACCTAGGATACCATCACACATCCACCAAATGTTCCAAATCTCTGCAGATTTGCATACTAAATTATAGTTTAAACTTTCAATTTCTTACAATTTATTTGCCACAATTTAACAGCTTTTGGGAGAAACTTTGGGAACAGCGATGGGCACAAAGTGGCTCGTTTCGCCCTCGCAGACCGGCCCGTTTGTAAAATAAGCTCAGCTTATTATGCATTCAAAATGTATCCTTCAAAACGAACCCAAATCACAAATGCAGGTCATGTCCTTTTGCACACATGCCGTAAAATTCTGGTGAAATTCTATTGATAGCTCGAAACTTATCAAAAATTGATCCAATCGATATGTATAAATCGTTGGGAATATGAACAAATGCCGTTAAAGTTGTGACTCATTGCTCAAGTGTGGTTTGGTGATGCACTCACTCAATCACTCTGCTAATTGAACCCCTTCCGCACTCGTTCCCTCTCTCTCTCGCTCGCTCGCACGGTCGCCAGGTCGTTGTGCAGTTCAAACTTGCAGCAGTAGTTGAAGGTGATTTCATAATGAGCCTCCCTCCATTTCTCTCTCTCTCTCTCGCTTTGGGGCCGCTGCACTTTTTGCATTGTTGCTTTATAAAAATAGACGCGCGCTCTCTGCTCTGCTGCTGTCGACGTCGCTTGTCGGTCGTTAATTATACTTGGGGCCGACAGTTGCCGCTTTTCTTTTTTGCCTTTTTGCTATTTTCGTTTTTCTTTAATTATATTTCATTACGTAGCGGCAATAGTAGGCAGCGCCCCCTGGAGGCGGCTAAAGTCAAATATACTGGGCACTTGCCCCAGGCGCTTTAACAGTGAGGTAGGTCGAAGGAGAAGCAAAAGAAGAGATCAGAGGGAGACAAAGAGATGAGGAGCTTGCATTCAGTTATGCAATCCGCAAGCCCACTGAAAATTGATCACTTCGAATGTATGAGAAGACTTATAAGATCACACACACACAGGCTCTCTCAGAGAGTAAAGTTCAAGAGCAATTGTTCTCGCATTACAAATGGAATGCACTAATACTGGTGAACAGTTTGATTTGATGGTATGAGTAATTTAGAGAAATTAAAGGCGAAATGAATCTTATTATACTATTTAGTCGAAAATCTAAGCAGACGATTCTTTACAGTTGAAAACCTAGTTTGAATGACTTAAAGTAGCTGAAACGATGAGGTTATGAGGCTGCCAATGCATAAGCGTAGATGGAAAAGTTCTATCCCAAGGAGGCCAACACTTTGAAAATAGTGAAAACTACTCTGAAGACTGAGAACAGGTTCGGTTTTTAATCATCTGTTTGGAAAAGTCAAATCAAACGGGTTTAAATCTTATCTAAGTTAAGGAATTTCAATACTAACGTTGCATTTTTAGAAACGTGAAATCTTGGAAGGTCTTTGTGAGGGGAAAACACTATAGATTGTAATAACTTAATTAGAAAGCGTGTCCTCGTCCTAAGCAAAACTAAAGCAGAACATTTTTTACTATTTCGTTCAAATTCGACGAAAATAGAGAAATAAATTGTAAACTCTCGCGAATCGGTCTAGATCTTAAGCAGAGTCCTGTACGTTTCTACCTACTGTGTATACAAGAGCCCTCTGCAGCAGCGACGTCGAAACACCGACAGTATACGAGCTTAAACTGCTCTCTTTTGCAACAACAAACAAGTGTTAAATGAGCACACACACCCGCAACGCCAAAAATGAGCATGTGTGTTTTGTCGGCCTCTGCTTTAAGGGTCTCACGTTAGTAAATGTCTCTATCATTTGATTGGGCGCCATTTTGCTTGAGATAGGCGCCTAACAAGCTTCGGTTTGGTGTTGCTTGAGTCATTTGCACGTTCTAAGCATTGTATGTCTAATAATTCCACTTTCCAGGGAAAGAAATAACAAGCATTTGGCAAACCCTTGCTAAATGTTCGCAATCGAGCACATAAACGAGCTTAAACAGGTAAATATTCCATATTTGATACTTAAAAGACGGGAACAAAAACTATGTTCAGATAAAGAGTCGCTAAATATTCTCCAAAGGGCTAAGAAGCGCTCGTTTAAAGGGCTTTTTGCGTAAAAATAAGAAGCTTCAAATAAAGTTTCGCTAAATGTTCGCTAAAATGTTTAGAAAAGAGCATTTAGCGGACATTTTTGGCGTACAAACATTTAACGGTCGTTTTTGAGTACCAAAAAGAAGTTTCAAATAAAGTTAACGGACTTTTTGGGTACCATAAAGGAGCTTCAAATAAAGTTTCCGTAAATATTCGCCAAAAAGATAAGAAACGAGCATTTAGAGGGCATTTTTTGCGTACCAAAAAGAAACTTCACATAAAGTTTCGCTAAATATTCGACAAAAAGATAAGAAACGAGCATTAAACGGTATTTTTTGGGTACCAAAATGGAGTTTCAAATAAAGTTTCGCTAAATATTCGCCAAAAATATAACAAACGAGCATTTAACGGTCGTTTTGGGGCTTTGGGATAAGAATCGAGCATTTAACGGACGTTTTTGGGTACCATAAAGGAGCTTTAAATAAAGTTTCGATAAATATTCGACAAAAAGATCAGAAACGAGCATTTAGAGGGCATTTTTTACGTACCAAAAGGAAACTTCACATAAAGTTTCGCTAAATATTCGACAAACACGATAAGAAACGAGCATTAAACGGTATTTTTTGGGTACCAAAATGGAGTTTCAAATAAAGTTTCGCTAAATATTCGCCAAAAATATAACAAACGAGCATTTAACGGTCGTTTTGGGGCTTTGGGATAAGAATCGAGCATTTAACGGACGTTTTTGGGTACCATAAAGGAGCTTTAAATAAAGTTTCGATAAATATTCGACAAAAAGATAAGAAACGAGCAATTAACAGGCATTTTTGGGTACCATAAAGGAGCTTCAAATAAAGTTTCGCTAAATAACGCCAAAACTATAAGAAACGCACATTTAGCGGACAAGTTTTTGTGTACCAAAAAGGAGTTACAAATAATAATTCGTTAAATATTCGCTAAAAAAGGTTAAGAAACGTACTATCGGGCTTTTTGCGTACCAAAAAAAACTTCAAATAAACTTTCGCTAAATACCGCTAAAAAATAAAAATCGAGCATCAAACTGACGTTTTTGTACCAAAAACAGTTCAAATAAAATCGAGATTTTGATCAAGTAAAGTTTCGCTAAAAAAAAATTAGAATCGAGTATTAAACAGACGTTTTTGGGTACCAAAAAACGTGCTTCAAATAAAGTTTCCGTAAATATTCGACAAAAAGATCAGAAATGAGCATTTAGAGGGCATTTTTTGCGTAACAAAAAGAAACTTCACATAAAGTTTCGCTAAAAAGATAAAAATCGAGCATCAAACTGACGTTTTTGTACCAAAAAGCAGATTCAAGTAAAGTTTCGCTAAAAAAAAATTAGAATCGAGTATTAAACAGACGTTTTTGGGTACCAAAAAACCTGCTTCAAATAAAGTTTCTGTAAATATTCGCCAAAAAGATCAGAAACGAGCATTTAGAGGGCATTTTTTGCGTACCAAAAAGAAACTTCACATAAAGTTTCGCTAAATAGAAGAAAAAAATCGAGCATCAAAACAAACGTTTTTGGGTACCAAAAAGAGATTCAAGTAAAGTTTCGCTAAAAAAATAAGAATCGAGTATTAAACGGACGTTTTTGGGTACCATAAAGGAAGCTTCAAATAAAGTTTCCGTAAATATTCGCCAAAAAGATAAGAAACGAGCATTTAGCGGGCATTTTTTACGTACCAAAAGAAAAAACTTCACAAAAAGTTTCGCTAAATATTCGACAAAAGATAAGAAACGAGCATTTAACGTACGTCTTGGGTACCAAAAGGAGTTTCAAAAAAGTAAAAAAGCATTAGCGGCGTTTTTGCGTACCAAAAAGGAACTTCAAATAAAGTTTCCCTAAATATTCGATCAAAAAGATAAGAAACGAGCATTTAGCGGGCGTTTTTGCGTACCAAAAAGAACTTCACATAAAGTTTCGCTAAAAGATAAAAAGATGGCAACGAGCATTTAACGGACGTTTTTGGGTACCAAAAAGGAGCTTTAAATAAAGTTTCGCTAAATAAAAAGATAAGAAATCGAGCATTTAACGGGCGTTTTTGGGTACCATAAAGAAGCTTCAAATAAAGTTTCCTTAATATATTCATCAAAGAGATAAGAAACGAACATTTAGCGGGCATTCTTTTGCGTACCAAAAAGAAACTTCACATAAAGTTTCGCTAAATATTGGGTAAAACGATAAGAAACGAACACCACAAAGGATTTTCACATCAAAGTTTCTCCAAATACTCGCAAAAAAGATTAAAGTCGATTAGCAAACGGACGTTTTTGTACCAAAAAGAAGCTTTAAATAAAGTTTCCGTATATATTCGCCCGAAACGAGCATTTAGAGGGCATTTTTTGAGTACCAAAAAGAAACTTCACATAAAGTTTCGCTAAATATTGGACAAAACGATAAGAAACGAGCATTTAAAGGTCGTTTTGGGGTACCAAAAAAGAGTTTCACACAAAGTTTCGCCCAATAGTCGCAAAAAAGATCAAAATCGAACATCAAACGGACGTTATTGGGTACCAAAAAGGGGTTTCAAAAAACTTTCCTAAATATTCGCCAAAAATATAAGAAACGAGCACTACGAAAAGAGCATTTAATGGGCTTTTATAATGCTTTTAGCTCTCAAACTTATTTTTCGACAGTATTGTGCGTTCTAAGTGTGAGATTCCTCTCAGATGAGTTTTTTTACCCAAATAGTTTAGCTTGTATTGGTATTCTTGAAAATCCCAAATCAGTTGGTGGGTTCTTTTGTTGTGATTAGCCATGTGGAAATGGCATTTCATATCACACAGCACATGCCATTAAAATATAACCCAGACGAGTGTGTTTTTTTTTTTTTTTTGCTCATTTACTCAAGTTGCAAGTGCACTCATCATACACACACACACACACACACACACTAATACCAACACATTTTTAATCGCTTTCGAACGGTCAAGGTTGCAAAATATTTAATGAGTCAAATGCGAAGCGACGACGTCGACTACGACGCGCTATCAGTTGCCAACTGCGCAGTCAGCGATGTCGTCGGTCGCTGCTGCTGCTGCTGCTGTCATTTTTTGTTTATCGACCGGCACTTACACACACACACAAGTGCAAATACCCCAAGCACAGTTATGTACATTTGTATGTGTCCATGTTTGTGCGTCGCTTTGTCAGTTTTTGTGTTTTTGTTAGTTTATTTAACCCATGCGCAATTTGTTGTTTTTGTTGCTGTTGCCGGCGTAGATACAAATGTATCTGTAGCACACAGATCGCTGTGTAACGCCTCTGTTATTGATATGCAACTATTTATAAACACAACAGCAAACCGCAATATGTAAGCATGACCGGCGGGGTTTTTCCACTAAATTGGGGAAAAACTGAACCAACTTGACATCAGAGTTAAGTCCTTTAGCCAGAATTACAAACTATTTTAGCAGTTAGATAACGACAGCTTAGCACAATGTTGTCTGAACGCAATAGCTAATTTTTTTGCCCCATACAAACTTTTCTTTGGCGTTTTCACCCACTTCGCGTACAATTTTTTCAAATTTTATTTCTTAGTGCGCACCTGCATAACTAATTGATAGTCTGTGCTTAAACAACCAATTACAAACATTTACCCTCCTTAGCCCCGTAACCACCACTCTGCTATTTTTTCTTCTTAAAAACCCAAATACCAAGTTCAAGCAATTTAATGTTTGTTTTAGACAGATTTCGACTTTATGCTGAGTACGCAGCCTTCCCGCTGTTTTTTGTTTACATGCGATTCCAGCGCACAAATATTTGATCATACAAAACAGGAAATGGAAATGCGTTTCTTTTTTTTCGAGAAGAGAAGAGAACAAGAAGTGCCAATACAGCACACCAGAATACATCCATACATAAATAAACATTTTGTACATTTGCATGTACAGCCAACATTTAGATGAATTCAATGTCGACTTCTCCCGTGACATTCTAATGAAGTTTAATTGCCCCACCAGCCAGAGCCAACTGTTTTCATTCCCAGCAAACTTTGCTGGCATTTTGGGTGACCAGAAACCGACCATTAAATGTTCATTAGACCAAACCCACTTTCAACTTAGAGTAAGGCAGGCGCAGGGGGGTGGGGACAATTCAAAATTAATCAATTCTCGATTGAAATGCACAGAGACGCAAGAACAAGTAAATAATTACGAGAAAATGGGTGGAAAAAAATGGGCACCAGCTGACAATTTTCTTGACCTTAAAACACACACAATTTGAGGGTCCCATTGGGCAGTACCTAAAAAATTTTGCATTCATAACACATGCTTTAACTGCAAATATTGCAAAATTTGTACCCAATTTTATGGAAATAGGCGATTGTAGTTGTAAGATGATTAGTTTCGAAATTTATATAATAATATGAAGACCGTTTTTAACTTTATGAAACCTCAACTTGATCATATCATATTTCTACCTCGGATAATAAAAATTAGACTTATGGATTTCCTAAATCCTGTACTATACTTCTATAGAACGATGTTTTTCTAAAATCGGCACGTAAAGTACCTTTTCCGGGTGTTCAAATAACAAAAAATCAATTTGAATGATCTTATTTCGAGAATAATTAATCAAAAAGGTCGTTATGAATTTTGAGGAACCAGGTTTATGCATTTACAGACGGATTTTCCAAAGTTGGTACGTAAAAGGTCTCTTTTCCAAGTCTTGAGGTCCCAAACAAAAATCACTTAAAAACAAATATAAGAGTAATTGAACTGAATCCGACAATACCTTGCATATATTTCGACCTAGGTTAATGAAAATGGGCGAATTAAAACCTTCTTTATTCTTCTGCAGTTCATATTGTTCTAAAATCGGTGCTAAGTCTTTAAAATGATAAGCAAATGTTCCAAGTCCGACTATAACTAGCACAAATTTCGACTTACGTTAAACAAAATGGACGTTATGGATTCCTTAAATTCCCTTTTATAATTCTACAGTTGGACGTTGTTCTAAAATCGTCATTTAAAGTACCTTTTCGGGTCCTAAGATCACAAAAAAAGTCACTCTAAAGATCAATATACGAGTAAACGATCTAATTTTGACCATAATTCGTACAAATTTAGTTTTAGGTTTAATCATTTTGACGTTATGGATGCCTTGGACCGATATTAGACTTCTACAAGTTAACTTTTTTGTGCTGGATAAGTTTGTCACACTCTAAGAGGGTGAACCATCCCAAATTTCGATCAAAGTTAACAAAAATGGGCGTTATGGCGGTATTATAGGCGCAAGCCACGCAGTTTGACGCGTATACAGGCCACAACAAATTCGTATGCGGTTCACTCCTCTCTTTCTTTCCGAGCGAAGGTTTTGTTGTTGCAACAACAACTTTAAATTTTTTCCGAAAGGTTATCCGGACGGCAGCAAAACGTTGCATCCCTGCAGGACGTATTCCCAAGCTTCGCCCTAACTTTTCCACCTGCATCAAGAGACTGAAGTCCTTCCTGTCAGGAACCACAACACTCTCTTGACGCAGCAATACCGCATAGGATGTCAACTTGAGAGCCACCCGAACCACACTAGCACTACCTCAAATATGTCACGCAGAAAAGACCCCGGTCCGAAAGGATCTGAGAGTGGAAATGCCGACCATTGAATCCCTGCTAGGAACAGGACCCATCTCAGCCACCACCTGTACAGAAGCTAACAAAGCCGCTCACACAAGGATGGTCACCAGCAACATTGAGAGGTACCAGGACAACATTGTTTTCGGAGGCAGGCCACCACCCATTAACCCTGAGAAGGAGTCACTAACCAGACAACTGCGCTCGGGGCGAAGCAGTTACCTAAACAATTATCTGGCCCGGATTAATCAAGAAGTGACAGATAAAAGCCCTGACAAACCACCTCTTAAAATGTCCCCTAAATCCCACCGACCTCACTACTCTAGACCTTTTGACGCATCCGATCGAGGCAGCTTCCTTCCTCGAACTGGACAAGGAATATTTTCAACAACCCTTTAATCTTTAACCTGCCTTTCTTTTTTTCTTTCTTTTATATGTACATACGGATTAACCGAGCAGCCGTTACAACAACAACTTTAACTGTGTTCGCTCTTCTCGTTCTCTGTTGCTTTATGATAATCCAAATTTCAAGTTTTGGCTGGCTCGAGGTCATCACAAAAAAGAGTAATTGAACGTACAGCTGTTTCATTGGCATCTCTATAAAATCACCAGCGGTCTTTGCCTGATCCACTACCAGCCAGCAGATAACTCCTCATGCCTGCAATGCCATAATCACTTGGGAACTCCAATGCGACTCAAAAGACAAAAACCGGCACAACGAGAAAGCGCTGTGTGTCCCCAAATGGCCTTACAATGTTAGTGAGAGAGATTTTCTCCCCCCTCTAGTACGGCCGACCGACGCTATATCAACGTTCCGTCGACGATATTGTGACTGTCGTTGACGCACGCTTATTTCCCTCACAATGGGCTCGACTGACGTATTTTGCAAGGGGATGTCCGCTCAATACGTTAACGACTCTCAGGCAAGCTAGGTCGACGCTCCATTGAGAAGCTACGTAAACGACGCTCGTCGCCTCAATTACACTGGTCGACTACGACCTCGTTCCGACCCAATGCCATGCAGAGAAGCAAAATAAGCGACGCTCGTTCGGCCCAATGCCATGCAAAGGGTGATATAAGCGACGCTCTTTCGACAATGCCATGTATGGAGCGATCAAAGCGATGCTCTTCCGACCCAATACCATGTATGGAGCGACGTAAGCCCGCTCGTTCTACCAATGCCATGCAGCAGGGTGATGTAAGCGACGTTCTTTCAACCCAAGAGATTTTGATTTCTCGACGGCAATGTATTATATAAGTATTTCACATTACGTAGTATTCCTTCGAGCCCATGCACTTGCCCCCCGGGGTGCTCCTCTTCATTCAATGCTTTGAACACTGTTACAGTACGCTTCCGCTTCGAGGATTGATATACCTTTTTTTCAAATCCTTTCCTATTCCTTGCACACAAAAAATAAAAAAATTAGACTTCTCTCTCTCTCTCCTACAATTTTGACAGGCGTCACGACTCACCAACGTACAAAGAGCAACGCTGGGTTTACGAATATAGACCGACTGACCCCAGCCGTACTAGAGGGCCCAGACAGATAAGTATGTGCAATTGTATTTGTTTTCAGACGGACGTAAGTTCTTTTTGGGCACACCTGTTCTAGAAACTGATTGTTCTGGAAATTGGGAAGTGACGAATTTTTCGAAGATTTTGCTTGTACCATACCAAAAATTTCGAATATAATGAGAATGGATGGTTATGGATTCCTTGGAACCTATTTTATACTTCTAGAAACCGACTGATTCAAAAATCGGGACGTGAGTTACTTAGCAAAAGCTTATTACGCATAATGCCCAGTCAAAAAGACAGCCCAAAACCCGCCCAATAAACCGAAAGGCTCAGCTGCTAACGAACGACACTCAAAGACACAAAAAACGACACAGAAAGAGACTCTTCCGAGTTTATAACTTCCTAGAGCTTATTGTAATCAGCACAAAGGACACCAAACGGCTCATACAATGCTTTGTGGTAGATAAATTTAGAAACATTAACCAAATTAAACCAATTCAGATGAAGTTACTTTGAAATACATATCATAATTAACCATATTCATCAATGAACAAATAGTTGTTCCTGAAAATATCAATGTAAAGTGGATCTTAAGCCATGATAATAAAAATTGATTGCAGGTCACATTTTAGTTATCATAAGTCTTAAGGGTCCACTTAGCGAATAACAAAAACAAAAGGGTAGAGCCTACTACTTAAGAATGGGGACTATCAAAAGCCAACAATAAAAGCATATTGTTGATATGAATAGTTTTTATGTAAACATTTTGCGATTTACAGTCGTGTACGTTTTATCTGACAAAGAGGTAAAAAAAAAGCTCTGTTGTTTTAGGTTTTGTGCATGAATGAACTCAGTTCCGGGGTGACAATGTCAAAGTACAGTAAAATTGTTTCTTTATGAAATCTTCAAAACGCATCATCCCTAGAAAATATACTCCCCGTACAGATTAGTTTATGGAATCAGGTTTAAGGAAGAGAAAAAAACAGAACTGGGTTGTTTACACTTTTCCGGAGTTGCTAACTAATAATTTTTGTTCAAATTTAGGTAAATGCCTAAAAGTTATGTCTTAAGAAGAGCAAAAAAAGGAGGTTTCGGCATTAAAAACTTGGGAATAAGTATTTTTTGTGCAGATTTATGCAAAAGTCGGAACATAATTCTTAAGAACGGTTGTCAAGGACTGAGGTTCTGCAAAATTTCGTACTGAAAAAAAAAGTGTATACAAATTAATCAAACCTACGTACTTTTCATATGTATTTTATCCCAATTTGGGTCTCAAGAAGGAATTACGGTCAATCCAAATAAATAAATGCGGTTTTGTTCTTAAATAAAGCTAAAGCTGGGCCATCCAAATGGAGAGGACAGAAAAGTTAGCTTGTATTGGGTGAGCACGGAATTCTTTAGCCGATTTACAACGATTCTCACAATTTCAGTTAATATAGCGACCTATAAGTGTTTGGAATAGAAAATTTTCTTTAAAAATTGATATTTTTTTGTTTCTAAATCTTGGTAAGGTATAAAGAAAACCTGTCCCAGACTTATTTTCCATTCTTTGTTTGTTGTGCCCTCATCCGTTATGTGAGCCTTCTCTAATTTACTGTCATTCAAGTGAAAAAGAGAAAAAAGACTCTTGTTGTGGTTATCCTTGTGGCAGGTCAATAGTATCAAATTACGTATAATTATTTTTAACTTAAGGGTTCAACTATAATAATCGTGTGCGTTCTCCTTTCCACTCGATGTCATTGTCTCTGTCTCTTAAGTGTTTTCCACCACTTTGGCCTTCTCTCCATGTGGCGTCTAACCGCAAAAACTAGCAACTAAACACAACTCGTCATCATCATCATCATCATCATCAGCAGCAGCAACAACAACCACATCATTGCGGTTGTCTTGTTACGTTTTCCGGGTTAGTTTATTGCCATCTCTCTCTCTTTTATTCAACCATATTCCAACTCATTACCTGGCTGACTAATGGTCCCACCACCAACAACAACAGCAACAACAAAAGATTATAAATAATCATTTTTTTGATTATGAAACATTTGTATAAAAAGTAAATAAATTCAAGTAATGCCAACCGATGATGTTGATGATGATGGACAAAATATTGTTTAATAATTTATAAACAATTTGCACCTTTAAAGGTTTAGTTAGTGTTAACTTTTCATTGAAATTTCATTGGCTACAAACTGGTTCTTCAAACCTTTTTAATTTCTGACCTCTGAATCTGATTTCTTAATATTTTTTTTAGAATTCCGATTTGATTTCATTTTTCTGTTCTCAATTCGGTATGAAATTGCTAACTTTTTACTTTTTGTACAGCCAAGAAGTGAGAGTGTATTTGGTGTGCGATTTTAAAGCGCCGTCAACTAGCTTCAACTTGACCGCATCGAACACTGGCCAGCGTATAAATAGCTGTTTACACTCTCTGGCCAAGCCCCGTCATGCGTTTGGCTTGTGTCTATAAAATAGATCAGTTTTCCCCCATAAAGAGAGGTCGAATATGTGACTGTCTCTCTCGCACTGTCTTACACACAGGGATGCATGACTTCGGCAAGCATTCCATCATAAAAAGAGAAACCACATGTCAAACTTTGCTGTTCGGACTCGGCGTTAAACCGTAGCTCCCTTTCCCTTGTGCGAAAAATTTGAAGCATACACTCCAAGAGATTGAGAGAAGCCTGGCTTGGCCCCTTTGGGGCTGTATAGCCGATTTTACATTCACATGTCCCAGCAAAACGATCAAAAATTTAAGAGACGAAATCACTTTTACTTTTTACATTTCGGAAATATTTAAAAAAAATCAAATAAACACTTAAATGCAAATCAAATTTTACTAACAATCTAAATCAATGAACTGTATTAAGGTAAACTCACTTTAAGTACATCTATCATTTGTACATGGAATTTAAAAATTGCTTTTCATTCCACCCTTTTACAACCGACAAATTTTTTCACTTTGAGTTAGCGAGATCAAGAATCAATTCCACTTTCCAATTGAGAATATGCTTGATGAATCTTAGTCCTTAAAGAAGGGGCGCCCATGACCATTCCGCAAGCCGCGCATTTGTTGTTGTTTGAGGCAAAGGAATAGCGAAAGCGTATACGACTTACGCAAGCCATAAGCCTTCATATGGGTGCTTTCCTGTCTCTCTTTTCTAGCTAAAGTTTTGTTGTTGGCGAGTGCAGACCTGCAACAATATCATATATGTCTCTCTTCTTTCTCTCCCATGTCTGTCGCAAACTCTAACTCTTCTCTCTCTCCTGTGTCTCTCGCAAACTCAAACGCAACAACAAAGTTGCAGTGTTCCGAGCTCTTTTCGCTATTTACAGCAGCAGACACACACACACACAGAAATTAATTGTAGTTGTTCTTGCTTAGTATTAGTATTTCATTCCACGCGGCCGTAATCTCAGTCTGGGTACCTCTGCCTAACTTTTTTACTTAAATCTATCTATAAATTTTTTTCCAAACTTTTGAAACATATTTGTTGCTTTATCTTCCATAATCCCGTCAAATGTTTAAGAATAACGTTGCAGCTTTTCCTTAAATCAATACGGAAAATATATTTTCCCAAACTTTCAAGAGTATGGTAGTTCGTAAAAATGCCAACGACTCATATCTTATCATAATCCGTCCGTATTTCTGACGAATCTCAATCCTTAAAGTCCGTTCTTAGTTATAGTTTTTCAAACTTTTCTTTAAATTTGTGGGGAAAGTACTTTTTTCTACATTTTCAAGGGTTCGGACAGTCCGAAAAAACGTCAAAAATGCATTTTGTAAGCTTGGTTTACCCCAAATTCCTCAGAATTCTAGTCCTAAAAAAAACTTTCCAATGAATAACTTGCCACGTTTTTGTTTAATCAATAGGGGAAATACTTTTTCGGAACTTCCACAGATTCGGGCAGTCCGAAAAAAGCCAAAGTCCTATTTTAAAGCTTGGATTACCCGAAATTACTCAGAATTTTAGTCCTAAAAACCGTTCTTATGAATAACTTGCCACGTATTTGTTCAATCTATTGGGAATGTACTTTTTCGGAACTTTCACAGATTCGGGCAGTCCGAAAAAACGTCAAAAATGCATTTTTAAGCTTAAATTACCCCAAATTTCACAGTATCTTAGTCTTTGAAGAACGTTCTTAAGATTAACAAGCCGCGTTTGTCTTCAATCTATGTGCAAAGTACTTTTTCGAAACTTTCAAAGATTCGGGTAGTCCGAAAAAATCTGAAACCCTGTTTTTGTGCTTGGGTTACCCCAAATTTCACAGAATCTTAGTCTTTGAAGAACGTTCTTAAGATTAACAAGCCGCGTTTGTCTTCAATCTATGGGCAAAGTACTTTTTTGGAACTTTCAAAGATTCGGGTAGTCGGAAAAATAGTCGAAAACCTATTTTTGTTTTGGGACTATCCGAAATTCCACAGAATCTTAGGCCTTGAAGACCGTTCTTAAGAATAAAATTCCGCGCTTTCTTTCAATCTATGGGGAAAGTACGTTTTTTTCGGAACTTTGAACGATTTGGGTAGTCGGAAAAATAGTCGAAAACCTATTTTTGTTTTGGGACTACCCGAAATTGAAGACCGTTCTTATGAATAAAATTCCGCGCTTTTCTTCAATCTATAGGGAAAGTACGTTTTAGGAAGTTTCAACGATTCGGGTAGTCCGAAAAAAAGCCGAAAGTCTATTTTTGTGCATGGATTACCCCAAATTCCACAGAATTTTAGTCCTAAAAGGGCGTTATAATGAATAACATTCTGCGTTTGTCTTCAATCTATAGAGAAAGTACTTTTTCGGAACTTTCACAGATTCGGGTACTCCGTAAAAAGCCGAAAACCTATTTCTGTTAGTTGACCAACCGAAATTCCACAGAATCTTAGTCCTTAAAAACCGATCTTATGAATAACATCCTGCGTTTGTCTTCAATCTCTAGGGAAAGTACTTTTTGCGAACTTTCATCGGGAAGTCCGAAAAAGAAATTTTTTGTGCTTGGATTACCCCAAATTCCACAGAATCTTAGTCTTTGAAGAATGTTCTTATGATTAACATGCCGCGTTTGTCTTCAATCTATAGGGAAAGTACTTTTTTAGGAACTTTTAAAGGATTCGGGTAGTCCGAAAAATAGTCGAAAAGCTATTTTTGTTTTTGGACTACCCTAAATTCCACAAAGTCGTAGTCTCGTAGGTCTTCAAAGACCGTTCTTATGAATAACTTGAGGGAAAGTGTTATTTTCCAACCTTTCAAAGTTTCGGAAACTTTGAAAATACGCAAACAATCCATTTTAGTACTTGTTTTACCCTTAATGGGTATAGGCGGGCCAGCGATTTTGGGGACCCGTCTTTTGTGGTCTTGAGGTTGGTCTTTGTTTAGGATATGAAGTTATCTCCTCCCGTCAACTAATAACTACTCGTTGTTCGAACGTTGAGTCATTTTTTAGTATAACGTTTTACGACCTAACAACGTTTTTGCTCTCTTTAATGGCAATACCTTCTTTTGTCGTACTTACGGTCAATGCTCTTTGAGTTGAGGCTTGCTATTACCGGTGAACTTAGTCGGTGGGTGGACGTGTCGTGGTTATTGAAGTTGTCTTTATCTTCAAACGATTAGCAGCCTGTTACTATTGTGGTTGGGCAATTGTTTCAAGGATTGGTAAACTACACGTCGGTTTGCCTAACTAGAATATTCCCTGCCTCGTTAACGTTTGGCGTAATGGGATTACTTGAACTCCATGTAACGATATAGTCATAAGGACAAAAACATTGCCATTTGGTAGTGGACCAAGTAGATAGGGGCGGTGATATCCACGTATATTTGGCTAAAATCGCTACGGAAAGTAGTTTTTTTTTCAGTATTTTCAAAGTTTTTCAGTTGGAAAAACATGCAAAATCGCCTAACTGTTCTGGGATCTGCTTTTCAATTATTCAAAGTCTTAATCTTTTAAGACCATTCTCTAGAAAAGCGCCCATCTGTTCTGGGATCTGCCTTAATTATGTGAAATCTTAACCTTTCAAGACCATTCTCTAGAAAAGCGTTTCGACTTTTCTTTAAATTTGTATGAAAAAAAAACTTTTTTCAAAACATTTCAAGGTTTGGACAGTACCAAAAAGCCATTTCAAATCTTGCATCGCCCTTAATTGCATTTAATCTCAATGATTGAAAAGCGTTCTTAAGAATAACGTTGCTCCTTTTCCCCCCAAGTCTGTTTGGAAAGTAACTTTTTCTGTTTTTGGATCGGAACGAGGTCACACACTATTAGCTCTGACAAATAGTTGTCAAAAATATGACCATTTATGATGAAACCATAGATGTTACCCTACTCAATTGCCAATATTCAGCATTAAGGACAAGCTAAACCGCAACAGCTGATTTGATTGTCTCTCTATATATATATATATTTTTATAGTGTTATCTCAAGAAGGTCTGGAAGAAGAAGGAGCAACAGTGGACCTTATCTCTTGACATTGTGAATGGCCGTTGAATGCAAACAGGAAATGAGCTTGCTGCGGAAATACATCAGGGGTAGGGGGCTGGCTTAAATAAAGATTCTTGGACAGTTGGACTCACCTATGAATCGACGATGCACCGGCGGGCAGACGTTGCTGATAGGCAGACATATTTGCAGCCTGCTGTTGTTGTTGTTGTTGTTGCTTTTGCTGCTGCTGTTGTTGTTGGTGTTGTTGATGTTGCTGCTGCTGCTGCTGCTGCGTTGTTTTGTTTTGGTGCTGCTGCTGCTGCTGTTGCTGATTAGACGCTGTTGTGGCTTGATGCAAATGATGGGACGTAGGTCCATTATCAAGCACTTGATGCGTGGCGGCAGGTTGTTGTTGCTGATTGCTGGCAACACGTTGCTGATGTTGTTGTTGTTGTTGATGATGATGATGAAGTTGCTGCTGCTGTTGCTGCTGTTGCTGCTGCTGCTGTTGCTGTCCACCGTTTGTGGCGTTGTTTGTGGGCGGCGGAACACCACCGACCTGCACTGAAGAGGAGCGTATAGCTGCTTCCATTTCATGCCGAACTCTTTTGGCTTAAACACTTGTTGTTGTGCTCAGAATGATTGGTTGTTGTTGTTGTTGTGGTGGTGGTGGTTGCTGTCGTCGTGTTGCTGTTGTTGTTGTTGTTATCACTGGGCTGCTCACATTTAACAACTTTGCACTGCTGCGACATATTTTCTCTCTGATTCAATGCAAAAATGTTTCACTTTTCACTTAGGTTTTCCTTTTAATTGATTTTTACACTTTTCTATTTAGTTGTTGCTGTTGTGTTGTTGGTGTGGCCAGCAACAACACAGACTTGGCTTTTCTGACATTTTTATGATTTATAAAGATTTTCCTTTCTCAGCTATTTACACACTTTATTATTTGAACTGCTGTGAAGAAAATCGATTGGAAAATTAGACATTTTCTTTGGGCACTTTTGAACAACAACATAAAAAAAAATAATCAACTTGAAAAAAAATTTCACTTCGATCGCGAACGCGCTTTGGGCATGTGTGCGTCGTGTGTGTGTAACACAAATTTTCCATTAATTAACAACTTTTGCACAATTTTTCTCTCTTCCTCTCCCCCCTTCTCTCTCTATCGGTGGCTTATCTTCATTATCACAAGACATTCAAAAAAAAAATATGTATTTTTTTGGAAAAAAAAACCCGTCCTCCGTCGCACCGTTTTTTCTTTTGTATATCGCCTGACGACGACGACGACGACACCTGCAATGAGAAAAGTAAACATTTTTTGAGATTAGTAATCAATAATTGGCCATAAACTAAAGTTTATTTTTGTACTTCTCACTGAACGACAACAATAAAAATGATGTGTAATACTTTTGTAGATAATGTCCCATAAATCCAAAACAAACAAAAGAAATTTCAATGAAAAGTTTCAGTGAAGAGAAATGCAATAAGTAAACAGGTTCTTTTGACATTGCTCTTTATGGTTCAGTTAAAGAGCTGCTCTCTTTCAATTCAAATTTGATTCCAAACCCAAATTTTCAATTCAAACCAATTCTTTCCCGTAACGTCCCCACCCAAAATTTTAAATCAATTCCGTCCCGTTTCTGACCTTTAATAACGAAAAAGACGTGACGTTACGTTAAGAAAAATTATGAAAATCTTGGATTCTATCCTACCCATTGTCACAGCGAGTACTGAGCAACCAGCAATTCGCTACAACAAAAAGAATGAACCTGCCAACTCGTTTTATTAAAAACAGCTAATAAATTGTCGAAGGGGTTGTGGAAATTATGCAACAATGAAAAAAATTTAAGGGAATCAAACCGAATCGAATTTCGGTTCCAGTTCTGGTACGTACCGAAACTTTCGTTTCGGTAAAACCTTCTGTTTTGGTACTATTTTATTTCGGTATTCGGTTCCCACTCGGTACCTCGATTTCTATTTCGGTATTCTGGTATGTACGGAAAATTTAAAAAAAAAAGTGGGTAAGCAAGCTATACACATGTATGTGTACATAATTGATCAATTTAATTTGAATGTGTTTGCCATACAAAATTCACAAATTTCTATTCAATGGATGCTTCAACTAATATTTAATTAACAATGTCTTCACCAAACTTAACGTTACTCAACCATTAAAAAAAGTAACAACAAAGAAGGTAAAATTAATCATTACTTCTTAAAAGCATAATAGCGTTCAATGTACTTTCATCCATCTGATTCTTAGCGGAGACATAATAAACTTCACACCGAAAAATAAACGTTCCACGTTCCGTATGATTGCGGGTGGCGGTATCCGAGGTCATTCTTCAGGGCAAACAGTCTTTAATCAACCTATCACACAGAAAAACACACGCATCCCGAATAGTCTGTTGGTTAATTGGGCTTTCGAGCAAATCATTAATGCACCTGGAACCAGCAGTTTTCTTTTCCTGTGCTTGATATGTGTTTTGCTGATTGACGACTGACGGTCAAGCTTTTCTTTTTATCAAGTCGGCGTGAGAGCGGGCAATTTGCTGTTCTCTTACATACGAAATAAGAAGCTTATATAAAAGGGTTTGTCCGAAACGTAATAGGACTGAGGCGATTCAAAAAAATTATTATCATATACGCTGTGAAATTCAATTAAAGGCAGGTCCGTTTAGTCACCTTAAAATGTGTTGGAACCAGAAGGCAATCTTCCAATCCTATTCTTCCTTTTACATTTGTCTCTCTATTTCTATTTTTAGCTTAAAGAGAGCATTAACAGTTAGTTTAGGTAAAGTGCCCATTATTCAAAGTTTGTGAACGTTTTGAAGCGAAATTCTATTAAAGGCAGTGTGTTTCAAGTCCTCAAGTAAGAAGAAGGTGCAAAATTGTCTTAATTTGATAGTTTGATTATGATACGTGTTTAATTTAAACAGATACAAATTATATTCTATTGAAAATTTCCCTCAATATTGATATGGGAAAGGGAAAATATTATCATCTGAAGAAAACAGACAAAATTCTTGCTAACAAGGATACTGGCATGTCTAATAGGCAAATTGCCATTAAATTGAAAAAGATCTGCATCTGCAGTGGATAATGTAATCAATTTAAAGCAGAAATATAATACAAATCGATTTCGTAATCATAAAATTACTCTCTTGTAAAATCCGGTATAATTCGGGCTGGCTTACAAAAAAAATGCAACTGCATCGCAAATAAGAGCTGACTTACAGTTAACCGTTACTAAGCGTCGTGTCGTAAAGAATCGGCTAATTTGAAAGAAAATGAAGTCTAAACCAGCTTTAAAAGAATCGCAGAAAGTTGCAAGATTGGTTTGCCGAAAAATACATGTCATGGACCGATCAATGGAAAAAGGACGAGAAAAAATTCAACCTTGACGGTCCAGATGGTTTTAATTTTTACTGGCACGATTTGAAGAAGCCCGAGTCCTTATCTACTAAGCGTAACTTTGGAGGAGGTTCGTCAATGATATGGGCTGGTTTTAGTTACTATGGAAGGACCCCATATGTTAAGTGAATGGGCGTATGAACTCGGAAAAAGTATATAACCATGTTGGATGAGGTATTAATAAACTTTTTGGATCAGCAGGATAACGCTGCCATACATGTATCAAGACTCAGCGTTAATTGGTTCCAGGAGAAGCAGATCGATGTTATGAAGTGGCCAGCACGTTACCAGTCTAAATATAACTTGGCAATGGAAGTGTATATGCTGGTCATTGCAAATTCGAGTCGGTGGAAGAGCCATTATTCCATGAGCTTCAGAGTTTCAAAGGTCATAGGGCCCTGTTTCAAATTCCGAGTCGATTTTCGTGTAAACGTTTGTATTTTGAATGAAAGTTGTTTAAACATATATGTAAGTGACAAGCCAATCTGTGGTTACTAGATTCCGTGTTTTTTCGGATTTTAAACACTTGGGATTTAGTTTCGGTCAATTCCGAGTTTTGTTATATCTGTAGTATCCGTTTAAAAAAACAAAAAAGATATGCAATTGCCCCCCCCCATTTATTCAAATAAATTTTAAAATAAAAGGAGTTCGAAAGCTATAGGACTTTGAGACAGTCGCGTTTTACAACTAACCATTATGATAGCTATAGCTTGGCCTTTAAGCAATCTGGACACTTGAGTCACTTTTAATCATCGATTTGAGTGTGGAGTATTTTCTAATTTTTTTTTATACGCCGAAAAGTGCATATAATTTGCCCAGAAGTTACATTAAGAAGGAATCATTTCCGACTCCATAAAGTATATATATTCTTGATCAGCATCAACAGCCAAATTAAGCTTTGTCTGTCCGTCTGTCTGTTTCTACAGATAGTCCCATCAGTTTCTGGAGCTAATCGAGCTGAAACTTTGCACAACTGCACGCTGCTAATTTTGGGAACCGACTGGATCAGATTACATACTTCTAATGTTCGTTCCGAAAATAGCTTTTTAGCAAGAAAAACTGTTTTCTTCTCTATATTACTGCTCTCAAACACAGTCTGGGTAATATGTATTGTTTTTGAGCTGATTTGCGAAGTCGCTAACCGTTGAGACAAGCTTTTATCAAAACTTCGGAACAGACGAATTTAGCTTTGCCGTTCCTCGTTTTTGTATAATTTATCTATAGTCTAATTAAATCTAAATTTTATGGTAGATGTTAGCGGCTTTAAGGAACATTATGATCGAAGTAATGGATTGGTTGTTCTGGGTGGATAGGTTTTCAATTGGATAGTCAGATAGGTATTGTTTTCTGGGGTTATTGAACTGTGGGCATTCAGAAATTATTTGGTGTATTGTTAAGTAAGTGCTGCAAGTTGTTTACTAACTGGAGGAAGTTCTTGATTAATTCTGATATGAGTGGTGGAGGTTAGAGTGTCCAAGGCGGGAGTCAAAAATTTTGTTATTCTCATTTACTGTTCACTAGCGTCCTGTTTTCTTGTGCTAAAGTCTTTTATAGAGAGTTTATTTGAGTTGATTTTCTTGTAATGTTGGGATGTATTTTTGCCATATTAATTTCTTGTATTCCTTGAACTGTGTGTTGATATGTTTTTGAACGTCTGCTATGTTGTATATGTTTTCGTATATTCATGGGAAGTTATGTGCATGCTTAGCAGCAGTGTCTGCTGTTTCGTTGCCCATAATATTGGTGTGACCTGGTATCCATACTAATATAATTTTTGGGAATTTTTGGGTAAGAATGTCTCTGATCGCGGTGGTATAATGGTTTTGGTTGTATATGTTTATTATTGATTAAAGGGCAGAGAGAGAGAGTCGGAGCAAATGGCGTAGTGTTGTTTTGATTGTTTTGCAACAGTGCATGCAGCTAGGATAGCTGGTATTTCTGCTGTATAAATCGAGCTGTAGCCAGGCATTAGTGCCGATCTTATCGTGTTTGATTTGTTGTGATGCTGTATGATACACCTTAACCGATTTTGATCCATCAGTGTAAATGAATGTGTAAGAGCTAAGGTCGTGTTGAAGGTTCAGAAATTTTTGCTGATAGACTATTGCAGGGTGTGTGTTTTGGTTGTTGTATGTAGGGTGAGGTTTATTGAGTTCTGGTTAAGGCCCATAGGGGTGATTTTAATTTTTTGAAGGAATGGGAGCGTTGTATGTACCGTTATCGTTGCAGAATTTTAGGATGTTGTGTAAGATTGAAGGAATTTTAGTTTTGCGCTTAGCTTTTTTAATTTTTTTTAGTAGATTGCACATGGATTAGCGGAGGTAAGTTGGATTCTTGGTTTCTATTGGCATTAGGTTTTTGTTAATAGGGAGGTCTGTTACGATATTTTGAGTTTTGATATGTAAGATTTTGGACAGTTTCCGTAGAAAGGCAAACAGTAGTTTGACATATAATTTAAATCAATGCCTTTAATTGAATTTCGGGTAAAAAAATGTATTTTTTAAAATAATTTGTTTGTTAATCTAACACCTGTTGATTGGTAGTATTAAGACATTTGTTGAACTAATAATATCGTTATTCACTTTATTGTTTAATAAAAACTTGATTCATTTCTCATCTAATTTCCCATAAAACATCAAATATCCATGTGCCTTTAATTGAATTTCGCTGAGTTTATATGTAAAACATAATTTTTCGTATTCTACATTGCGGTAGACACGCATACATACAAGTATGGTGGCTTATGGTGGGACAACTATACGAAAACATTAAAAAGGCTGAACAACTTTTCATTGGAGGAGAAGGTGGCCTTAGCTCATCCATAAACAGCATTATGATACGCAAATTCATACGAAATTATGTGGGAAAGTATAGATATTTATTGAGTTTAATTATGCTAATCACAGTTGATTGTTTTTGCTAGAAAATCATTGCAACGCGGCTTGGGCTTCGTTAAAGGACAGCTTACTAAGCACGCCAAGAGTGATAAGCTGTGGCGGACTAAATCGCTACTCAAGGAGGCAGTATGTTTTTTGAAATTTGTGCGGCCTACAAGGAATAAAAAAAAAGAAGAACCTTAGCGCCTCATACAATCTAGAAAACTTTTAATAACTTCAAATAAAGGTTTAATTTTTCAAACTTACAACAAATCGCATAGAAATGTGAAATTTGCGGGTTAGAAAAAAATGACTAAAATTACTTTCAAATCAAGCACATTTCTGCTTCAGAATCAGAATTTTGGATGCCCAAGTGTTTTACAAACAGAAAACCAACTTTGGATAGCTGAATTTTAAAAGAAAAAAAAACCGAAATATTGATGTAAAGAGTTCATTTCGATGGTCATCAAAAGCGGAAAAGATTGTTTCGAAATGTATAAAAAGTTTTGTTGAATGATGCAGATTTTGAACACACACACACACACATAGGCAGCCGCCCCATCATCATCATCAATAATATGCACCCACACTCATTTATCATACATACATATGTATGTATGTAGATTCTCCTTTTCGAAAAAGAAAAAGAAATCAGAAACAGCAGGCTGTGAAAATTGGCAACATGGTTGCTGCTGCGGCTTCTCCTCCAGCAATTGGCCACATGTTTTCAAATATAACAAATTTTTTTCGCTCGTTTTTTCTTTTTGCAACTGTGTTTTGTTTTTAATGAAAGCAATTAAACTGCACAGCCACAAATAAATAATAAAAGAAACAACAACAACAATAACTAATAGTAAATTAAATTCACACTACGAAAATTAAACAGAAATTGAATTGAATTAAAGGCAAAAGCACACACACACACACACACAGACGAAAATTAAGCACGGAATTCCACACAAACAAGCAAAAGCAAAAGCAAAAAAAAAAGCGGCGACGTCAGCGGCCAGAGCAGCAGCCCCGACACGTTGCCAAACTTCAGTTCACACAAAGCAGAGCCCGAGAGTGCGAGAGAGAAAGAGTGAGGCGGGGGGGAAAAAAACTTAAGCACGCGTAAGATTAAAGCAGTCACAGGGCAACGTTGACAATTTTCAGCAGCGGCAGCAGAGCAAACAAATTAATAAAAATAACAACACACGCAGACGACTACGACGACAATATGAAAAAGAGGCTTAAAACTATATAAAAAAAAAAAAAGAAATAAAAAAAGAAACAAGCAAAGTCAGCAGCAGCAGCAGCAGCGTTATAATAATAATAATAACAGCATAAAAAAAAAAAACCAACCAACTCGAAGCACAAGAAGCAGCAGAAATGAGCGAGAGAGCTGCGCACCAGCGACGGCAGAGAGACCGACCGACAGACTAAACGACAGACCGAAAACAGAGTGGGAGGGGGTTGAGCAAAAACACTGTGTATAATGGGGAAGGGTGGGCGGCGGGCGGGCGGGCGGCTGACGAGCGGAGCGCGGGTGACGCAACAGCAAGTGCAAGGCAGCAGCAGGCAGGGCAGCGCCGTTGGCAACACACACCAACACACTCACACACAGTCACAGAGCAGCAGCAGCAGCAGACACTCGCAACGTCATAACGAGTCGAACTGAACAAACGACCGACGAGGCGACAGACCGACCGAACGACCGACTGAACGACCGACTGTGACGTGCACACAAAAATTCCCCCGAGAGTTGTCGGTCGGTCGGTCGTTCGGTCGGTGTATGTTTGTCTGTGTGTGTGTGTGTGCAATGAAAAATGATAGGAGAAGGCAAAAAAAAAAAAAAAGTACAAAGAGGGCCAGGCAAGGTAAGGCCCGGGCTGAACGAAATGTTTAATACCCTGCACAAAATTTGTCGGTTGCACAATGTTTTTCTTATTTGAAAGTATTATCTTGTAGATAGGGGCAAGAAATTTGCTATAAAAAAGTATCAAATAAATAAAATAATTCACATTTTTAAATTGTTTTTTAAGCCCCATACGGACATCAGAAGTAACGAGAAGTTTCATACAAAAATTGAGGGAAGAAGAAGCAGAAGTTACAACTTCGCCTCTTGAACTTTTTGCATGTACGGAGGTGCGAAGTTGAATGTTACACTTAACAGACAATGTTGCACTTAACAGCACATTTGTGGAGACTATGTAAAATGGCTGTGGGCCTTATTATGCTTTGAGCAGCAGACGCAGCATTGAGAATGCACCATGTAACTTCACTCTGCTTCTACCTGCACCGACCAGCTGAAGTGCTTTTAGCTAAAGTGATTTGAAAAAATAAATATAAAAAACATGGCAGAAAAACAAGAGCGAAATAGTTGTTTTGAATTATTTTTCCATGACGAAAAAATGTCTTTAATTTTGGCGGTGAAAGAGCGGAATGTCATTTGTGATCTTTTCCACCCCAAGCATTCGGACTTAAATTTTGTGAACAAGGCTTGAGGAGAAGTGGCCGAGCTTCTACAAAAAATCAACTTGGCATCAAAACAAAATACAGATGATCGAGCAGTGTGACCTACCGCCAACTAAATTAAAAATACCAAATACTGAAATTTTTGGCGTAATTTTTTCTTAAGTCTGGTAACACTGCTCTTACGTTCCACGGCGACGAAACATAGGGGAAGTTAGCTAAATTACGTACTTCGGATGTCCGTATGGGCCTAAATTTTTAAGTTTTTCATTTTCAGATAATTTCCGGCCGAGTTACAGTGAACACTGCAAATTGTTTTTTTTTTTTTTTTTTTAAGACGTCCTGGGAAGCTCGTCACGGGCTAATGGTCTAATATTTTTTGCATGAAAAATCTACAGAACTATAGCTCAAAACTATGCCTCAATAATGTATAAGAAGGTTTGAATTAAATTGCTCAATCGATATTTGAGATAAAAATCACAAAAAAAAAAGTGATTTTTTTACGCTGCAACCCTTTACCCCTCCCTTTTAACATTGTCTTTAAAAATAATAATAAAAAACGATTAACTTCTCACTGAATTGTTAAAGAGACACAAATAAAGAATGGAATCATGCTGAACCTATTCAAGTGACTTAACACACTGACACGGTACTTAGTACTACTCTGTCAAGTATTGCTGAGTACTGAGTACTATTCGATGCATTGAATTATTGAAAGGAAAGGAAGGAGGAAGAAAAAGAAAGTCGTGGAATATATAAGGAAGGAAAAAAGGTGGAAGAAAAGAGAAACTAAAGAAAGAAGGTGGAAGGAAGAAAGAAAGTAAGAAGTTAATGGTAAAATAAAGCAAAGGTGGGAGGCAACAAAGAAAAAGTGATGCTAGAACCATAAAGACAAACCTGTCTTAAAATAAATGGCATTACCCTCCGACGCCTACATTGAATTAGTCTTCAACTGTACTTTATCTTCAACGAACAAGAGTTGAAAAGTTTGTTAAGGTTCGAACCAGAACTAGAGACCCTTTTTAGCCTTCTCGAATTTACTAACATGTGGTCCCATATCATATCTTTGTGTACAAAACATTGATCTGTGATTACTGTTTGATGATTATTAAGTGAGATTCAAATTATCAAAATTTTAGCTTAGCGTAGAGAGGTGGCGACTTCAACCGCGGTATCCCAATGTCATTCCAGAATCAGAGATTAATAACCGAACGAATAACGGTTTGCTTATGATTACTGCTATGTTACGGCTGTATTACGGTTGTGGGATATCGGTTAGCGGTACTGCTTATGGTTATTTAACTAATGGTTACGGGTTACGGTTATTAGTATAAATCTTTGACAAATCATGACGACAAAGACTGGGATTTCACAAGAATTTACCCTAAACAAACGCTCAACACTTATTTGTGTGGGTGATGCTGGCAGCAAAACTTTCCGATAATACATATTTTTAATGAAAATGTCAGATTGATGTTAATTAGAACTGTTGAAAATCTCCGACCAACTTGTATTTGGACTGTTTTTTCCTGATAATTCAATTAAATTATGGTTGTCCATTATTTGAATGTGCAGATTTCATAACAATTTAATACAGTTAATTTTTTACTCGGCAAATAAAGATATATTATATTTTGGATCAAGAAATATGGCACATAGGAGAGCATCCTTCAGACTTGGTTCTCTAAGTTCTACCTCGTGAGGCTAAATTTTGGTGAATGCTGAGTTGTTGTTTTCGATTTCAAATTAACACTGAATCCAGATAGAGTACAAGTTACCAAACACTAATAGTTCGCCCCTGCATTCTTGCTGATGCAACTTTTTTGGTGCTTAAACTGTAATAATTTCGCTAATATTGTCCCACATCTTAGGTTTTAGAAAATAAATAAGAAATAGCTGCTGCCAAGCTCAAATAAATGTCTTCCTATCAGCAAACTCTCTCCTAAAACACATGTCAATCAGGTTTTGAAAGCAAAGAAGTTGCATCACTGCAGCAATAAAAATTAGTGATGATATCCGCGAACAGGTTGACAAAAATAATGTTACCTTTCTTACCTATTGACCTCAGCAGGCTTTTCAGTCAAGCACCAAATAAAACTTCAGGTCGAACTCATGGTATGCTTGGGCAATTGTACTTGACCCAAAAATCTGGCAGTTTGCCCAAAAGTAATTGCGGATTTTTCATAATAGTCGGCGTTTATAATTTTTTAACTGCTTGTGACTCTGCCATGGCGTACGCAGGGGGTTTTGGGTTAAACCCCCCCCCTTTTGGGGAAATTTTTATGCGAAATTTTTTATACTAAAAATTTTTGTTCTGAAAACCCCCCCTGAAAATCCTGCGTACGCTACTGACTCTGTAATTGCATTCTTTCTTTTGTCAGTTATTAGCTGTCACTACTGCTGCTTTAAAAAAAAAGTGGGCTAATTATTAATTGTTTAATTGCTTTTTGATTTATTTATGGAGTCCACAAAAGATCATTTTCGTCATATTTTACTTCTATTGGTTCCGTAAAGGAAAAAGCGCAGAGAGGTTGCTCAAAAGTGACGGGGATGTGTATGGTGATAAAGCCTAAAAGAAAGATACAGTGTCAAAATTGGTTTCCAAATTTGGTAGATTTTTTCACTTAAAGATGAGCCATCGAGGTCAGCCAAACAAAGCTGATGATGACCAAATCGAAGCATAAATCAATTGGATCGTATTGTAACTGAGCGTGAGATAGGAGAGATATTAAAAAATACCCAACACCAACCTGTTCATTATCACATACAAAGTCTGACTTGGTGAAAAAGCTTGATATTTGGGTACCACATGAATTGAAAGAAATTTATTTAACAAACCGAATCAACGTTTGTGATATGCATCTTAAACGTAACAATTCGATCCCATTTTTAAAGCGAATCATACCTGGAGATGAAAAATGGATTGTTTACACAACGTTAACTGAAAACGATCATGGTCCGAGCGAACCAGCCCGAAACCACTTCAAGGCTGATATCCACCAAAAGAAGGTTATGCTGTCATTGGTAAGGGTGTGGTATATTTTTGAGCTGCTAACTTGGCTGCAGATAAAGGCCAAAAGTTCTATGAGCGTGGAATACAAAATTGCGGGAAGATGGCAAAAGGTTATCGAACAAAATGGAAATTATATATTTGATTAAAGTTCATTCGGTTTGATTAAAAATGCATTTACTTTCTTGAAAATCCGCACTTACTTTTGGGCAACCCAATAATACTGACCAGCCTACGATTGTCAAAGCATATTTAATACCATCTCTGTTCTACGGAGTTGAGCTGTTTGATAACTGCAGCGCAGCAAGTCAGAGAGGTTAAAGATCAGAGCTATCGCAAGATATGTGTGTTCAAAAAAAGTAGATCTCGACCACATCAGCGGACACGCAGATAGCATCTTTTGGAATGTCTATGCAATCTTGGACCAAACTTCAAGTTTTAATACAACTTCACAAGTTATAATGACTGCGTGGAGACGCTGATTGACTTTGCTGCTTCACGGCGAACAAACAATATTAAAAATATTTAAAATCGGATTGCTGTTAGGCTTTGGAATCAGCTACCCAACAGTCTTAAAACAATATTAAGCGCGCCACAATTTAGAATTAAATTAGAAGAAACATTTGCAGCATAAAATTAGCATTATTACCCTCTCGTTAGATTAAGTTAGAATATGTAATTTATTTTCTGTACACCGACTGATTTATGTATGTAATATTTTTAAGCTAGGATTATCATTTTTGTGACTAATACAACGAGAAAGGCAAAGCTAACTTCGTCTGTACCGAAGTTTTGATACACTTGAAATAGCTTGTCTCAACGGTTGGCGACTTCGACCAAACTTCGCAGATCAGCTTAAAAACATTACATATTACCCATGACCGTGTTTAAGAGCAGTAATATTGGAGAACAAACCAGTTTTTCTCACTAAAAATCCATTTTCCGAACGAACATTTGTATGGCAGCTACAAGAAGTAGTCACCGATCCGGTCGGTTCCGACATATTAGCAGCGTGCAGTAAAAAGAAGACTCTGTGCAAAGTTTCAGCTCGATAGCTCCAAAACTGAGGGACTAGTTCGCGTAGAAACAGACAGACGGACAGCTTAATCGACTCAGCTCGTCATGCTGATCAAGAATATATATACTTTATGTGGTCGGAGATGATTCTCTATGCGTTGCACACTTGGACAAAATTATAATACACTTTCAAGTGTATAACAATTAAAAAGTCTCTTGCTTGTAGTATTAGGAAGATCATCATCATCAATAAATAAATTTTGAGCCCAAGTCGTACATTTTTGGATCTGCTCAAAATAGCCAGCTTCCAGTGCAATATCACATATGTACAATATAAGGAAAGATGAGGATGTAAAGATTTTGGTTAGCTGCACCCATTCTTTCTTGTTCGCTTTCTTCTGTGTGCTGTGAATGCTCATTGCGCATTGGACCGTGTTTTTCCTTACAATTTTCATATTTTGTAGAAAATTTATCAAAAATCCAAAACCAACTATATATTGAGGTTTGATGGCCTCGAGAAGGCTTTAACAGTTCCAATTTCTCCATAATTTTGTTTTTGAGCTGCTAGAAACGTCATAGTAGGCAGACAAAAGGTTTCTAAGCTCGATGAATATGGAAATGTGGAAATCTCATATCGGTTCTTTGAAGCCGACAAATAACTTAGCATACTCATTATCCAAGAAGGGAACATCTATATTTACTGAATCAATTTTACTCACTGAAATCTGACACTAATAGTACCAACATCATCGTTTCGGATCTCCGTATCCAGCTTATCTGAGTGCCTGGCAGGCTGTTACCATTCAGCTCCTACCAAAGAAGAGCCTGATAGGAATGCCCTTGAACTTGTACAAACTAAACTAGTCATAATTAAATAACCTCGCGCTATAGCTAGGGTTATGTAGCCCACGTTTAACATGAAATGTATCAGTTTGAACGCATTTAGATGACAAATGACAACATATGATATCAACAATTTCGAAAAAAGCATTAAAGCAGCGATGCTCAACGTGAGCGAGACCAAAAAGTGAGTGTGAGTGAGCTCTGGCAAGCAAATGACAGCTTTCTGCTCTCTTGGTCTCAGCTTCGGCATAAGTTCGGGTTGTGTACGTGTGAATAAGGGGGAAAACCAAAGGCCATTGCTGCATTAAAGCATAAATTTATTAACCAGAATATAGAAACCTCTTCTTGTGATTTGAAATGTTAGAAAAAAAGAACAATTTGAGAGTTTTTAAGAATTAGAAAATTCACATCTTATTTTAATTAAATTCTCCCTTTTTTAGAACATTTTCGGGACTGTAATGTTTACAAAATTTAAACAGAATAACTTTAAGGCTTACAACAAAAATCACAAAACGTTATGACTTGGGTATAACAAAGAGGGTTCATAATTCAAATCTACCAACTATGTGGGATAATTGTGGCTAAAGCAGAAATTAAAAAACTTATGGCACATTTCACGAACATTAATTTATTTTTAAATATTTTTTTTATTGAGGGAATTAAATAGAATTTCATTCAAATAAATTATGAAGAAATCGATACAAAATGGTTTCAAAATTCAAATGCCTTGCCCAAGTTCTAGGTTTGGAATTACAGGGCATAAACAAGTCTAACGAGTAAAACGCAGCAGCAAGCAGCAGCAGCAGCGGAGCGCAAGGTGAAAAACGTAAGAAGAGAGGGAGAAAGAGAGAGAGCTGTATAATAATAATAATAATTGTGGAGCACACACACACACACACAGGAACACATAAAAAGCAGCGCATGCTTTTCCACTGTGTGTGGGGGCGTTGGGTTGTGAGAGGGGAAGGGGGGGGGGGCCAGAAATATGTACAACGACGAAAACGAAATGAAAAAAAAAAAAAAATCACGAGTAGGCCGAAAGCAATTTATTTGAGATAAGCGCGGCGCGGTTGCTGTCTCAGTCGACGTCGACGTCAAAGTAAAGTATTGATTTTTCGTTTGCGAGCTTTAATTTAGTGCGCCAGCCAGCCTTTTTTTTGTATTTTTGTTATTGTTGTTTTGCGTGTGCGTGTGTGTGTGTGTGTGTGTTTTTATCAGTTATTACTCTAGTTCGTGAGAGCCTGTCTGTGAGTGTCTGTGTGTGTGTGTGTGTGTGTGTGTGGGGCATGGAAAACGTGTTTTTCAGCCTCAAAATGTGTCGTAGGTTTTTTTTCTTTTTTTTTCTTGTAGCTTATTTTTGGCGTGCTTTTGCAACATTTGAGGCCTCATGTGGTTGTTGCGGGGTTTTATAACTCCAAAATGTGCATGTGCTTAACATGTGTGGATGCACCAAAGCGCCCCCCCCCCTCCCCCCTATGCACACACACACACACATGTAACCAGGCAACCAAACACCCATAAATCGTACCAAAACCATTTAGAAGCAGCAAACAGGAGCCGCTATCCCCGGCAAAATCATCCATCTCAATCAAACAAATTTCATTTCCCTCAATTTTGGTTTTTTTTTTTTCGATAGTTTTAAGGAATCGTTTTTAATAAACTTGGAAAATGCTTTCAAAATCGTTTTTCCAGCTCTTAAAGTTCCCCACTCACTAAAATTCTCATACTTCTCTGAGCTCTTCTCAAAGAGTGTGGTACTTGTTTATGACAGCCTTAGCTCTCAGCTTTTTAATATATTTACCATCTTGTCATATTCCTCTTTTTAAAAAAGGTGGAAAATCAGATATATCCCATTATAGAGGTATAATAGCTAGCAATTCCACAAAATTATTTAAACAGATTACAAATAACCCCCTTTCTTTAAAATTGATTTTGTTACGTTTCCAAAGTGAAAAATCCAATTGATATCATCTACAACGACTTCAGTAAAGCATTTGATTAAGTGAATTATGATCTATTAGTTTGGAATTTCTACTTATTTCAAAGAGAAAATTAATACTTCAAAGCCTTCGTTATACTGATTCACTAGGTCCTTTGTTATTTTGACTCTTTTCTTTTTAAATTGATCTCCCCACAATATTATTTTATTATCGGATACTTATGTAGTTCGATGACGTACAACTTATTTCATCTTTCAATAACCCGATACATTCTATTAGATTGCCAGATGATTTAAACTTCTTACAGGCTTGGTGTTAGATTAAACATTTACATCTCAATTGGTCAAAAGTACATAATGACACCTTATCTGGTTTCCTATACGATTGGCAAGGAACCCTGCATTAAATATCTAGAAATAAATTATAAAAAAAAAATCACGTCCCGGTCTTGATTCGAAGATCCACGAATGTGTGTTATGGCTACTGCCATCTTAGTATTTTAAACACAAAACAAAAATATTGAAGCTTACTTCACAATCGATTTACACCTTCTCTTTACCCGAATATTTATCCGTCTAAATTATTAGGAACTGTTTGGCTGCCAAATATTAAATCTCAAAGCTCAATTAGTTATAGGGTTAAGTAAGAAAGAAGTCTAAAAGCTAATCCAAGAATTCTAAGTCAAGTTCAAAAAATTTTATTTGCAAAGGCGGTTACGTGGTCTGTTCTCTTCTAAGGTCAAAGACATATCTGGCTATATAGTTGAATGATACAGATAATTTATTCCATATGTTTTCCCCACCGATTTGTTGACATGATCACTCCACGAAAGCGTCTTGTTGAAGGTGAATCCCAAATTTTTAGCCCTTGCTGCATACTTCATATCTATATTCTCTAGTTTTAATTTATCTAGACTGTCAGTGCGATATAGTTTTTATATATACACAGTACACTTCGATTTTACAGGGTTAAGCCCAAGACCATTTTTCTTTACCCAGTCACTCACTTAAAACAGGTCACGATTACAACAGTTAATACAATCACTGATTTGACTCAGAGGACAACTTATATACATTTGAACATCGTCCGCGTACATGAGAAATTCGCACGAAGATAACACGCTGGGAAGATCATTAACATATAGTGAACAAAAGTGGTCCCAAAAACAGATCCTTGTGGAACACCACGCTTAATAGGTAAAAGATCAGACGATTTTGATTGTGCCATGACAGTCTGCATTCTACCGCTTAAAAAGGAATGCAATAGTTTAAGTGCGGTGCCAGAAAAATTATAACACTTAGCCAGTTTAGTTAAAAGGAATATCGTGAGTCACCGTGTCAAATGCTTTGCTGTAGTCAAGAAGGGTCAAAGAGAAGTAACATAACTGTTGTCTAAGTTTTTCCGTATGTCCTCTACTATTTTTATAGATGCTGTGGTGCAACTCCTGAATTTTCTAAATCCTGACTGTTTAAAATTTAATAGGGAATTGGTTTCAAAATCTGTTCATTTGGGATGAGACAATCTGCTCAAATGCTTTGGAGAGAAAAGGCAATATGGATACTGGTCGGAAGTCAGTATTTGGTTTTTGGTATTGGCACGATTTTAGCTTACTTTCCACATGTCAGGAATTCCAGAGGTAGCTGGGATTGTATTAAATGTGTGTGTTAGGCCAAAATTTTTGTAAAAGAATTTTTAAGAATTTGGGATCTATATTATCTAGTCCAATAGCGTTTGACTTAATTTTTTAGAATTGACTCTAAGACATCACATTGGCCTGCACTGACAAATCCAAAGACATTTTTACAGTTGAAGTTCAATAAACAGAGAATCGCATTTATTGCACTCAGTTGAGTATTAACGATCTCTGTATTTTATAGTATATTCTTCCTCAAATTCCAGTTTAAAGTCGTACGTCAGGTATATTCAGTCATGTTTTGAGAATGATATGTACCTTGAACGGAAGAAAAAGCCTTTTATGATTTTTTGGACCCATTTCGCCTTTACCTTACACTAAACAGAGAATCAATGATGTATAAATTGAGTAACATTGGTATATCCACTAAGATGATAGTTGTTTGAGAAGCATGTATCAGAATATCAGAACAACCGTATGGATGGAATGAATGGTTTGACACAAAACACAGGAGTGAAGTAGGGATGTCTAATAAGTCCATTACTATTCTCCTTATACATTAATGATCTGCACACATATTTATCGGAGATATGGTGATAATGGCGGAGAGCTCTGGAGAAATGCAACGATTGATTGAGCAGACGGAGCGATATGGTCGACAATGGGGCTTAGAAATAAATAAGGAGGGATCAAAAATAATGGTTGTGCGGGATGGAAGAGGGCGACATCCCGAAAATAAAAAGATAGATTGAGGTTGTGAAATCATACACATACTTGGGAGTAACATTAACACAAAACATGCACTTTAAAAACCCATCTTAACCGTAAACTGAAGGATCTCATAATGGCGGTGAACAGTACATGGAAAAGCTTTATGGGGAAAAAAAGCATTGCAAATTTGGCCAGATATCAGCTTTTACCAGCTACTGCAAGAGCGATAATGTTGTATACCGCTGACGTATAGGGACATCAAAGTTACGATGACGTGGAAAAATTAATGAGAAACTTCCTTGAAAAGTTATTTCGACTGCCTGTGAATACCCCAAGCTATCTTGAAACAGGCCTATCGGTGATGTATCTCAACACGCTGACAACTCACTTCAGGTACATAAATAAAATTATGGGGACTGCCGCAACATCGCCTGCCGAAAATAGTGGCGCTAGAAATGCAGAGGAAAAAACGCAGTGCTTCAAAACCTGGCAGCAGCTCTTTGTTACACACAGTGTAGAGTGTGATGTCCTAAACACTGAAGAATGTAAGGATGCGGTATTTGTTGCGATAGAAAAGAATAATAGATTTCAGTGTAAAAAAACGAGAGTATGGTACAGATAGCTCAACTACAATCTTGGTGAACAATAGCACGAAAACTATTGGAATTATTTACAAAACTAGATGTGAATTGCTTCCACCCTGTTTGATCAAATTTGGGCGTTATTTCCTTTTGGGGCATTATTTCCTTAATAAAATTTCAAAATGAAAAAGTCCTCAAAAGAAGAAATGAAGTAAGACCGACCGGAAAACTTATTTTTGGGGGCCTGTTTCATTTTTATAAGGAAATAAGACGCCAATTATGAATATGAATTTTTAGGTTCTTGTTTAATTTTTCTTATATTTTCTAAATACAAAATCGCATGATTTTTTGTATCAAATTTTCATTATTAAATTGAAAAAAATTGATTAAATTTTAGTGCCGCTTACGAAAATTTGAGACAAAAAATCGCGAGATTTTTGTATTATAAACTCCTTACCACGCGCGTTTTTTAAAAAATTTGCCTGCGGCGCTCTTTCTTTTTGTAATTTTCCTTCCGAAGCAGGAACTAAACCCGAAATAAATTTCAGTTTGAGTCAAGGCATTTATATTGGCCTAAGTCTTTTTTTACTTGTGCAGCAATCGGACAAGCATCCCATTCCCGTTTTCCATAAAATATAACTATAACCGTAATCGAAATCGGACGAGTTAGACACCGCAATCGAATCGTTGACAAAATTTGATGAAAAAATTTCATGTATACAGTCTGGTTTACCGCTTATGAAATGTGGATTTTAATAAATGTTCGAAATATTGTTCGTTTTGGAGCCATAATTTGCCCTTCGCAGAGCCTTTCTATGTTTTGTGTGTAGAATTGAGTTTTTGAAATAAAAACGCACTGGACTTTGTTAATTCTTGTTGGTCCACCTCAGAAACATAGAAACAATCTAAAGATTTGACATATTTGCAAAACGTATTTCGCATAAAAACAGTAGAGCTAGAAAACTTTACCGTTTGAAAGAACGTTAAAAATGAGAGAAAATAGAGTTAACAACATCAACACTCTCAGTGCAAAAATTACCGTTGTTTCATTTTCTATTTGAGAGAGGGGGTATAACTATAGCCGCAAGTTTAATTTTCGTATTTTGTGTGTTTGCTGACGGCGATTTTATTTGCGTATACTTGGTTGAGTAACTATTAGTAATGGATTTGTTAATATTCCAAGTGGGCCAGTGCTGTCAGATGTCGAGAAATGCCAAATTTTGGCACTCAAATGTGGGATTTGCTTATTTCGTTAAATTGTCTGAAAAATGGGACGATCCGACAAAGTTGTGCGAAATATTTAGAAAGAAAAAAATGAATGTGGAAAAAAACCGGAGGACGTAAGCCGAAGACAAATCAGTGTGACCAGCGCTTATTAGTGAGAGCAACTAATTAATTAAAAACCGCTAATGAATTATCGGCTGAATGCCGCATAAAAGTCTGTGACCGTTGCACGTTCTTTAAAGAACTCTGAAAACATAGTGCGATAAAAATTAAGGTGGCACCAAAGGTTACTGGACCGCCATAAGGAAGCCCAGGTGAAATTCGCCAGAGATAACATGGCATCGGACCTAAATCCGATGGAAAACCTTGGGGCGTTGCTTGTCCGAAGGATTTTTGCTCAAAACCATAAGTACAATATTACTAAAGAGCTCAACTTGACAATAATTAAGGTATGGAAAAAACTGTCCCTTAGTGATTTAAAAAACCTCGTAGAGAGTATGCCAAATAGGATCTATGAGTTAAATAGTGCTAAAGGAGGTTACACTCATTGTTAAAGTGAATAAAAATTTAATTAATTATTTAACATTTTTCTTTAGTTTATTTTATTTATCACTGTGTCTGCCCCGCGTTTTAAAAATTTTTTAGACTGTCACAGGCATTTGTGCTAAACCTAAAATTTCGGAATTTCGCTTAGCTTGATGATAAAATGAACATACAGTTAGTTTATATATTTTGGAATTCAGGTTGATAAAATTGTTTGAAAATTATGCAGGAAATGAAGTGCAGTTAAATTCTACAGGTAACTCCAAAATTGTAATACTATCCAAAAAATAATAAAAGTAGAGCCTTTTTTCGCCTTTGAAATGCGTGTATCCGATATATCGATGTATTTTGGACCCGTTATATCAAATATTGATATTGATATTTTGAGAAATATCGACAACCCTAAATTCTTTCAAAAAAATCAAGTTCAAATAAAAATTTCATCATTTCATGAAAAAAAATGGGAAACCTATTTTTCTTTGAATGTGGGAAAAATTGGCAATGTCTCATGTTGAAAACATTTTAATGGCACACAACAACAACAACAACAACAGATGGAACCAATTAAAGTTCAACAAACAGTGATAAAAAAAATTCAAAAAGAAATAAACTAAATATGATTAAAAGGCAAACGATAAGATAAGAAAATAAACGAATTTGGACTGAGAAACTATATTTGCAGTTTGTGGATGAAAGATAAGATAAGAAGAAGAAGAAGAACAAGTCTACACGCTCGCCGTTGCCCCCGTTAGCCGTTTTTTGGTGTGCCGAAATCAACTTTGACTTTTGGCCTGACTTTGTTTTCGAAACATAAAAATTCCATTAAAACGTCAAGTGACATTTCCAACTCTCACCCTTACACGTCTAACCAGGGGGAGGGAGGAGCAGCTGCACCCACTATAAAATATGAAAATGGTTTAAATTGCAGTAATTTTGTTTGCATATTTGAGCCAATCAGCCAAGGAGGAGGAGGAGGAGTGGGAGGAGGGCAAGGACGCGGCCATGTTGCCAAATTTCAGTTAGTGCTTCTTGCTTTTCGGTTAAAGAACTAAAAAAAATCAATATGCGATTGCATTTAAATGACGAGAAGAGGAAGAAGCAGAAGCAGAAGAAGACCAGACTTGCAGCAGGGCCAGCACAGGCAAGGCATGGTAAGGGGGGGTTAACGCGGGGTGGAGGATAACATACAAAACCGGTTGAACAAGAAATTCTACATACATACACACACATCTCTATACATATGTAATTTAACAGTCGAGCAAAAGAAATTGGAAAAACAACAACAACAACAACAACACGGCACCAAGAAGAACAAGAAGAAGAGCAAGAAGAGGAAGAAGTCATATTTGCATAATTTAAATGCTAATTAGCCAGCCAACAACCAGCCAGCTCTGAAAGGCACAACAACAACAACAACCCAACGGAGCAAAGAAATAAATAAATAAATAAATAACAAATAAATGGAAATCTATACTCCTCTTCCTCTTCTCTTCTCTTCGTTTCCAGAAGCTGCCTGAAAAACTGGAAATTTAAAAAGAGATTCTGGAACAATTTTTTGTATTTTATTTTAAGGTGAACTTTGAACTCGTTTTTAGTTTAGGACAAACGAGGGAAAAGCCTTGCCCGAGGGGAAAAGTGTGCCCATATTATATATGTATATAAGGCCACACTGGTGGTCAGCTGTTTTGACAACTTTTACTACGTTTAGCATTGGCAAAAAGCATGATTGCCGGTCTTGAAATTATTATATGTTTTAAAAATATAATTTTTTATACAAAACAGTCTGGTATCCACACCTTTTTCTGTGGAACAGCTGTTTTGTTAGTTTTTTGTGTTTGGACCAAATGTAAATTGCAATGCAACAGGGAATCCAGTAGAAGCCACTGCACAGCAGAAGAAGCGCTGATAAAGCAAAAACAAAAAAAAAAAAAAAAAAAAAAAAGTTGGTTTGGTTAGGTTGGGTTTGGTGAGGGAAAAGGGGTTGGTTCTCACCGCTTAGGGGGGTTGGGGCTATAACAATATCATTTCTTTCTTGCATATCCTTTTTTAAAAAAAGGGGGGGCCCCGTTAACGAACAATTTTGTTGGACAGAATAAATTTGAGCAGAGCTGGGGTCGCCCCGGATGTCTCGAGAGATTGAGTAGCAGAGGTTGGCCAAGTGTTCAGAAGGTATTGTACCGATTCCTCCTCTTCTTCGTCTCCGCAACTTCTGAAAAAGTCATGGTAAATGACGCCTAGGCGTGCTGCGTGTCTGCCAATAAGACAGAGACCCGTGAGGGTCCGCACCAGAAGTGATATGTGTTCCCTTTTTGACGTAAAAGTGTGTTAGTACGTTTTTGATCGAATGTTGGAGAAGCCTCGCTACTGCACAGGAGGAAAGGTTTTTCCGCCGATTCGTATCGTGACGAAGTGTTTCAGCTTTAGTGTGAAGCTTGTATGTTGCCATAGGCATCCCTATCGTGCTCCTCTCTGAAAGGAGCTCGATGGTGGTTCCTATTCTGGCCAGTTTGTCCGCAGACTCGTTACCTTCTATGTTGCGGTGTCCAGGTACCCATATAAGGTGTATATTAAAATGTAGTGCGATCTCGTTGAGAGATAATCGACATTTAGTAAGTGTTTTAGCATTGTTTGCATAAGAGTCAAGTGCTTTGAGGGCGGCTTGACTGTCAGAGTATATGAATACATTTCCTTCCTTGACCGTGAGTGTGTTAAGGCAAGGTATACTAAACAAGGTAGGCTCACTCGCTCTCTCACAACTCCTTATATTTGTGTCAAAGAGAGCGAAAGCGAGAGAGTAATATATTTCAATACAAAGCCTACTAAGCTACTAAGTAAAACACAACAAATACGTCCGCAGAGATGCTTCGCTTACAACAGTTGCTTACTGACTGAAATTTAACAAGTTGTCAAGAGAGCGAGAGAGTGAGTAGGCCTACCTTGTTTAGTATACCTTGGGCTAAGGTAGGTGACAGCTTCCTGGTTGGCTACCACCTCTGCTTGGTACACACTACAGTGGTTAGGAACGATAAGTTCAAATCTAGGTTGGGAGAGAAAACTCCCCCTCCTACTCTTTGGTCGAGCTTAGAAGTGTAGATGTTAATGGCGTTAGGTCTGCTGTGGGGCAGGTTGTCCCAAACGTTTCGGCTTGGGATATAGACATCGTAGAATTTGTCGAACGTCGTTTGTGGTTTACAGTAGTCTGTACTTAACGGTATACCAGTTTGGTCTTCGAGTATGGTAGCGTGTCCCGAATTGCCCCTGTTCCAGGTATCGAATTCTCGTAGTCTTAAGGCTGTTGTGGTAGCCATTTGCTTTGCTACGAGGTCTAGTGGTAGAAGGTGAAGAATAGTATTTAGCGCTTCCGTTGGTGTCGTTCGGAGAGCACCGCTAATACAAATTTTTGCACTTCGTCTGAAGATAAGAAACGCCATACGATTTATTTGGGTCTGGCTTTTCAAGTGGCTTTTGGCTCTCTTGAAATTTTGTCCAGAAGCCAGAGAGAGAGCGCTCTAGAGCAGCGATGGCCCTTGCTGGCATCCCGGGCCCGAAAACATTTCGCTATTCTCATGTACACGACCCGAGCGCTTGCCGAAGCTGAGACCAAAAGAGCAGAAAGGCGTCATTCGCTCGACAGAGTTCGAAGCGATTAGGTCGAAGCAGATTCACGGAGCTTTATTTTCGCACACTAATACACTCTCACTTTTTGGCCTCGCTCTCGCTGGCCATCGCTGCTCTAGAGCCATCCGTTGATTGTAAGTGTGCACACATGTTCTCAAGCATTACTCTCAACTTTGTGTGAGCGGAGAGAGCGCGATTTTCGGTGCCACCAAAAAATACATATTGCAAAACCATTGTATGGGCGTTCGGCATCTTAGAGATTATATTGATATTTGGTACAACACTGCAATGGAATTAGTGGTTCCACAAGTAAGATGTGGCATTTGGTGGGCTGAACGAGCTGTACGAAAAGCGTTTAGTGGGTAAAGCCCCACTGGACGACACAATTGAATTTATTTTTGAGCCAGAGAGCTTTGTGCAACACTAAAAAATTGATACGGTCGAGATCAAAGGGTATGATGGTGGTACAAAAACATTCGCTGGGTTTGGTCTGGTTAGCTGCCGATTGCTGTTCATAGCACTTTGAAGTTTTAAGCATATGATTGTAAACTATTTGAAATTTCGCTTTGACGTCTTAAAGGAAGTTGTTGCTCTTGTCTTGGTTTACAAAACATTTCTAAGTAACAAGTCAAAATAGTCACATCTTTTAAACTTAAAAAAATGTTGTATAATTTTCATGTTTATCCTTCATTTTGTACTGTTTTTCAACATTTTCTTGAAAACTATAACGAATTTGATTAAGCAATGAAGGACGAAAAAGTAGCTAAGACTAAAATAAACAATCGGTAGGAACATAGCAACTTCATTCCATTGGTCCTTCTTATAGTTAAGGTCCCTAAGTATGTATTATTTCAATCAAAACTCGAAAAACTAGAGTTTTTTTGGTGGAAATTGGCGGACACAATCAAAAAATTTCGCTTGCTTTGTAATACAAAGTTTGTATTAAATCAATGAAATTGTGAAAAAATATAACTTAAAAAATGTAACCAAAGAAATTTAATTTATTTACTTTTTTAAGGGCGGTATCCACGGCTATCGAAAAATCTCTCGTGAAAAAAGATGATACTCCGCAGATACTTTACAGGGTCTGCTAAGCCAATCAAAATAATTTAATAAAATTTAAATATCAAATCAAAAACTTAAAAATATTACAAGCAGGTCTAGCGTACGGGAAACGTCTGGTCGGAGAAGGACAATGAGGAATTTTTAAATATGGTACAAAATAGTCCGAATTCCTCCCCGAAATTTAGCCCTTTTTGTCCAGGTATCACTGTTAGCACCTCTCCAAGGTCAGAGTTTGAACTTGAAGACTTTCTAGCTTTCATTAACAGAGGAACCCCAATTCGGCCAGAGGATTAGACGATATCTTCTACAAAATGATTCAACTTATGCCCTCAGCCAAAAAAGATCGAGCTTTTTAACCTGCTTAATCGAACTTGGCGTACAGGTAGTATTCCGGATAGCTGAAAGAGATAAGAGTAGTGCCAATTCCCAAGAATAATACAGACACCTCCCTGGTGAAAACCATAGGCCTATATGCCTCCTAAGTGTTTTCTTCAAAGTCATCGAAGGGCTGATCAAAAACAGTTTCGATCTACACATCGCAGAGAATAACCTGTTGCCAGATAGATCGTATGAATCAGGAGGTACAGATCAACTGCTAACTGCATAAACGACCTGGTTAGCAAGGTGCAAGATCTAAAATCACAGGGTTTGCAATTTGTGGCAGCTTGCCTCGATTTGAAGAAGGCTTTGACTGCGTCGATCTTAATATTTTAGAAGAAAAACTGATAGTTATGGGATTTGATACCGGTCAAGTCAATTGGACCGTAGATTTTTTAAAGAAAAGATTTCTAGTCAAGGGTAATAAAAGAGTGGAAATAAGTAAAGGGGTGTATCAAGGCAGCAGCCTTAGTCCCACTCTATTCAACCTATACACAGCTGGCCTGCACACTATAAATAGCTCTAACTGTCTGCTTTTTCAGTACGCAGATGATTTTTCTGCTCTGCTTTCATAACGATCTCAACACTGCTAGATTTTTTTTGCTAGACAAGATAGCGCAGTTCGATGAAGAGTGCAGTAAAATTAATCTTTTCGTTTAACCCAACGAAATCATGTGCGGTTCATTTTAGCGTACAAAGAAAACCGTTGAACATCCTGCACAAGGGTGTCTTGATAAAGTACCAGGATCAAATCAAATATCTAGTAAGAACGGTTGCCGCGAACAATTCAGCCTGTGCTCACATTGAAAAAGCCATTTCAGAACCAATATTTGAAGCTTCTCAGCGGATGCCGCTTTGGGGTTAAACCTAGTCAGGGCTTAGTGTTGCATAGGGCTTTTGTTCGCAGCAAGCTTGAGTATGCCTGCTCTTCGTTTAGTAATATGTCCAAAACGGCTATGAATAAGTTAAGGGCACACTCCAACTTGCACCTAAGAAAGGCACTAGGATTAATCAAATGCACCCCAGTCCCAATCATTTACAATTTAGCAGCAGAGCTTCCACCCGAGTAGAGAATAAGATTTGTCACTGCCTAAGAACTAGTAAAAGTATTCGCCTACGACAGGTCCGCCTGTGAAACCATAACTTCTAACCCAGGGCTCAATACTAGCTATGCTAAAGCATATAGAGAATTCTCTGACATCCTAAAACACATAGAAATAGTATCACAGCCTTCTATTTCTTGTATGAAGTTACAAGACCTTGACTTCTTCAAAGGAACAGCTAGAAGTAAACACACGGTAGATTCTGAAACTACTAGGAGTCTTTTCAGTGAAAAAGTAACCAACTTCGTAGCTGAAAGACCTAGGGGATATGCAGAGCTCTTCCCAACCACCAAAGTTAAGCCTTGGTTCGACAAATCTAAACTAAATGCGAAAAAATGTTAAAATAATGAATAGATCGGTCAGCGGTTTGCACTTTCTCAATGCAAATAATTAATGATTCTTTAATTTTAGATAAAAATTTGTGTTGATTACATTGAATTGTAACTTCCACCGACCTCAAGCCAGCCAGATCCAAAAAGTTTAAAAATAAGATATTGCGAGAGCTAGAGGACACTTCAAATGACAATGATGGTTCCGATTCCGGATTTTGTATGTGTCCAGTAGGCATCTCTTCAACTGCAAGTTCACTTGAGAAAGCTGCATAGAAATTTGTAGGCATTTTGCCTGGGCCTTCCACGTTTTTAGGACTTCATGCGCTCCTCTCTCTCACTCCAGAATATTAAGTAGTAACTCTTGCTGTCCGCCTATGGTGTTGAATAAAAACCATATCTTATCTGTTCTTTCCACAGCAATTGTTGATTTTATTATCCGTGGTTTTTATCAGATGCTAACGTGCGAAATATGATGGTTTTTATAAAAATGCTAAACAGGCGCACTTTAAAAAGCGTGATTTTAAAAAAAACCATAAACGTAGTATATGCTGAGCCACAGGAACACAGATAACACCGACTTTCAAATCAAAACGTGGGGCGAGTATCTAATTATTGCCCGTTAAAGACACATCTGTGTCTTGGGTCAGGTTTAGATCGCGGAAGAGGCCTACAAGCACGTATTTGATAGTAGTTTTAGTTTCGAGTGTGTAAATTTTCATGTAATGTTCTTGAATGTGTTCTAAAAGTGAAATCAAATGCGGAAGGCTTAGCCAAGTTAATCCCAAATTTATGAAAATATTACTTCCTATGCTTCTTGATCACATCATCCATATGTTTTTCTGTATTTCATTGCCTTTTGAAGAGTAATTTTTATCAAATTATGTCAAATTTCAAACTTAATCGTCGTGTACAAGCCATTAAAGTCGGTGGATTTTAATTAAAACTACTTTAGCATGTATCCTAAAGGCTCTTCAATTTGACAGATGACCACAATATCTTAAGTACCAAGCTTAAAATCTCTACAATTTGTTCTCCACTGCAACGCGTTTTATTAAGTCGTATTAAGTCGTACCAAAGAGAGGCGGAATGCATTGTTGAAGGTTGATTCAGTACCTTTATTGAATGTGCTCGCGCAAAAGCGGTCGTTTTCTGACACAGGCAAACGGGGGACCGATTTTTGCGACCTCTGCTTTAAAGTCCCAAATATTACTTTGAACACTTTTTGATTTTAATTTTTCAAAACGACAAATTTTGCCTGAATATTTCAAATTTGGTTGCTCTAGCTCTTTTAGTTTCCGAGATCTAGAGGTTCATACAGACGGATGATGCAAAGATCAAGAATATATATACTTTATATGGTCGGAATTGTTTTCCTTCTGCCTTTAGTATAACCTTTTCTACGAGTAAAAGGTATAAAAAAGATATCGGAATCATCTAGTGGGCTAGTGGGGTACTTGGTATTATCAAGATAAAAGTCACTGATATGTGACTTAAATTGCAGAAATAGATAAATTTGTGAAGCATACTATGAAAGCTTTATAGATTAGATAAATTTATTGTACAATAAACACTGCTATTTGTTAGTTAATGTACGTAATGAAGATGAGGAATCGGCGTTTGCTACACAATATATGAAAAACCGGTCCTTAATATATTTATTTAGAGGGGCAGGCACACTTTTCGAACCTTGTAAATTTAATTACACAATTTGTGCACTTTTATTTTTGTAAAATATACTTTATGGCGATAGTAATAATTGCACACAACCTAATCGCATAAATGTTGCTTTGAATTGTAATAAATGCAAAAACTGCTTAATAACTAATGGCGTTTCTCCAGGTAATAGAATAGTCTTTGAAATGACATTTACTGCATAATTAATAATGAATTAATATGAATAATTAAGGTTTCATGAATGGTATTAACATATGAACATTTAGTGTTGGTTTTGGGACAAATCATTTAGCAATTTCAAATAAGAATTGGAAGTAGATTGAGTTAAAAAAATTGAAACTGGAAACGGAAAAGGGTCAATTTTTTAAAGGAATAAAAATATAGAGGAGCCTTTTTTCTCTAGTACCCCATAACAACATAGATCTACAAAGGTAAATTTCGAATCCTCTCTCACACTAACCACCATCGTTTCCATAAATTTTTTTTCTTTAAATGGGCTTTCCAAAGAATTGGGACCCAAATTTTACATTTAGTTGCTAATTTCAGGAAGGAGTAATTGCAAGCAGATTATTTTGAGACTGTCTGACGACAAATTAAAAAAATTTGTAAACTGGACACAGCTGCCCCCACCGTTGACCCCAGAGCTTTTTCCAATGAGTTTGACCATACTTCCGGTGATTTAGAAGGAATATCAGAAGGTAAATCTGTAAAATTTGGCCTGTCGGGAGGTAGAGGCCTATGTTCAGTTTTAAATTGGTGTGTTCTAACAAATTAGACTTCCTTTTGTCTTCAGATTTTGGACTTATCTTATCTAAGGTGTTGATAAGAATCTAGATCAGTGGTGCTCGAGAGAAAAGCCTATCCTGTGAATAAAAACTCATAGTCTTTACCTCTACTGTAGTTAAAAATGTAAAAAAAAAAACAGTTTACCAAGTTTTGTAAGTTGTCAAGACTAGTGGACCTCATTCCTTATGACATATCATCATATATAGTTGCTCTAAAAAGAAAGCTAGCTAAATTACATAAATTACGAGATTTGATTGAATAGATGATTTTCCAATTTGATTTCTTCTCTGAACAAATCATTCGGAAACCAACAACCCTCCAAACCCAATTTACCTTCATGCAACCCTTTGATAAAATAGATGCGCAAGAATTCTTTGATTGATCGTGAACGGAAGGAATAATCCTTATCGAAATCGCCAAATTATCCAATCGAGATTGTGTTCTCTAAAATATTAATTTTCCAGTCATAATGTTGAGAGAGTTAGGAAAGTATCTTAAGAATTTTATTTAAATTATTGTTTATTTAAAACAGAGATTAAAACCGCTAACCGAAACCGTAACCCTTAACTACTAAAAACCCTTTAAAATTTGTAACCGAAACCGTTAACCGAAAAAAATGTTTTCTTATAACCGTAACCCAATAACCTTTATTATCTTAACCGTGGTTATCAAAACCGAAACAGAAACAAATATACGGGTTAATTTCGGTTTTTCTACACCGTAAATACATATGATAAACGTAAATCAGTGCTGGATAATTCGTAGAGGACAGAAAAGTGTGGTTGTGTTAGTGAGTAAGCGAGCTCTTACCAGACTACAGCCTACAACTTTCATACTACTCAGTGTTCACATAAAAACATAAGGTAATTTCGGTCTCTGTAGCTATGGCTGGCCGGTTTCTGTGCTAGATCAGGCAGCAAACGGAGAGGACAGAAAATAGGCCCTTCCTCTTTGCACCAGTTATGCTGGCCGGTACTGAAGTAAATTATATGTATGCGCTTGCGAACATTTTACAGGGGTACATTGCGCCGCACTATTGACGGCAACAAAGAACGAGATAGAGTGAGTGCAGCTAACCGAAATCTTTACCCTCCTCATCTTTCCATATACATATGTATGTGATATTACACTGGATGCTGACTAGTTTAACCGATTAAAAATGTACGATTTCGGCTCTACTTGGCATCAGCTAATTCTAATTTTTTATGTAACCTAATGTTCTATCTGGATTCAATGTTAATTTAAAATCAAAAACAACTCAACATTGACCAAACTATAGTCTTACGAATTCGAATTTAGAGAACCAAATTGGAATATTTAGTGATCCGGGATATAGTGTCTTTATCTGCCGAGCAGAAAATTAACTGTATTAAATGGTTGGATAACCATAATCGGAATTATCAGGGGAAAGAAGTCAAAATCCAAGTTGGTCGGAAATTGCAACAGTTCTAATTCAAAAATAATCGAACGCCTTCATTAAAAATATGTTTCTAAAAGAAACGAGAAAGGCAAAGCTTACTACGTCTGTACCCCGAAGTTTTGATACACTAATACTTGTTCAGCATTCGACCAATCTATCAGTTTCCACGCATTAGAGTTTCGCCAAAACTGGGGACTGTCGTAGACAGGCAGCGGAAGAGCGGGCGCTATTTCTTGATTAACACCAAATTGAGACATAATGTGTCTTTATCTGTCGAGCAGAAAGTTAGCTGTATTAAATTGTTGGATAACCATAATTTGATTGAATTATCAGGGGAAAACAGTCCAAGTCCAAATTGGTCGGAGATTTTTAAAAAAGTTCTAATAAAAAATAATCGGAAAAAAAACAATATTTCCAGTTTTTTTTTAATTATCAAAAGTTTTGCTAGCAATACCACCCACACAAATAAGCGTGGAGCGTTCGTATTCAGAGTAGAATTTATAATGAGTTCCCAATTTTGTTTATTTATACTCATAATTGCATATCCTAAACCCGAAAACAGAATGTTATAACAGTAACTCAGTACCGTAACCGATATTTCACAACCGTAATATAACCGTAACGGAAAAAAAACGATCGGCCAAAACAGTAACCCGTAATCCAAACCCGTATTCGTTTCCCGGTTTTAATCTCTGGTTTAAACTGATTCTTTTGTTTCTTTGGTTAGAATACAATGAACAATCCGAGCCTAACCAGATCTTTAAGGTTCGCTTCAGGATGACGCGGTTATATCTAAAATTGGAGTATTACGATATCGAGAAGGAAACAAGTCCTAAGTCACTCTATAAAGGCGCAAAAAACCGTTGTAGAGGAAGTATGAATAATAAAGATACACGACTGTTCCCGTTTCCCGAATCCGATTAAAGAATTGAGGATAGAATAGAGAATTGAATGAAGGTAAAATGGATTTTGAAGTTAAAGTTCGACTAATACAGTTGGTTTTTGAAAGCGAAACCATTTAACAATTCCGATTCCGCATGATTTGATCGAAATCGAAAACGAAAACAGAGACCTGATAATGAATGTGGTTTATTAAAGAGTTTGATAAACTGGATCTTAATTTTAGACACAAAAATGTGTCTATCAATGAACCAAGACTCGAAACAAAACCTTAGAACAGCGAACCGGGGGTTCGAATCTCTTTGAATCCACGCAAGCTTTGACCAGAAGAGGACTTAAAAGTCCTAAAAAATATACAATTTCAATTTGTATAAACGGAAATCGGGATTTAGTAACTCGCTTGTTGCAGTTTTTGAATAAGATTTGGTTTTTTTTACGGTTTCCATTATTAAAAATCACCTGGTTTGGTGGGGTTTATCTTGATTCTAGGAAATTCCTAGGAAATTCAAACTTTTCTCGAAACCCCTGTGAAGGGGTTGCTTTAATTTTCGAAAAAAGTCTTCAATCACTTTCAACTTTGATAATTCTCGAAATTTAATCTAATAAAATCGAAGCAATGTGGCCACATTTCACTTATAACAGCCAAAAACCGGGTTGGATTTCAACAGAAAAAAAACAAAACTTAAATTTCATCAGCAACGTTGCCAAATTTCACTTGATTTTTGTGCTTAAAATTAGAATGTGGGGGAGTAGGAGGAGTTTAAAACTTACCAAAATTTATTGCCTAAATTAAAGTTGAGGTTTGATTCCTGCTGATTGTTGCTGTTGTTGTTGTTGTTGTTGATGTCAGAAAATCCATCAAGTTTTGATTTTTGTTCAATTGTTAAAATTTCACTTTAGCACATTAAAAAAAAAAACCAATTTACACACACGCACATACAATGAAGAAGCATTTTTTTTTTTTTTTTCGTTTGATTTTCTTATTGATTTTTCTTCTTTTGTTTGCAAATAAAAAAAAAATTAAAATGAAGAAGTAAATTTTTTTAGGATCGCGTCGGAGGCCAAACGGGATTTTTTTTTTTCTTTTCAGGGCGTGTCGCAAAAAGTTTTTAACAAATTGCGGTATGTCTGCCTGCCTGCATGTGTGTGTGTGTGTGTGTGTAGAGAGAGAGAAGCTCGGGCTTGGCTTTGGCTCGCCTTCAACTTTTTTTTTTTTTACGGGCCATTGATTTGAATTTTTCTTTCACACACACACACACACACACATTTCAATTTATTATACATATAAAAAAAAAACAACAACAACAAAATCTATGCCACACACAAAAGGCATAAATAAATTGAAATTTTTGTTCTTTTTTTTTTTTTTTGAGAATTAGAACGACGTCAGCAGAGATAGACACACCATTCGCACACTCAGACACACACACATACACATACACAAGCGATATTTGATTTTTCCATTTTGGCACATACACAGCGAGATTGCATTTTGTTTAAACATTTACAGCCAAAAAAAAAAAACAACATTAACAACAACAAAAAAAACGAATGATGCGAGCTGAAGGAGCTTGAAGAAGTAAAACGCGACGCAATTACACACACACCAACAACACGCACTTACGCTCGCACACACAGAGAGAGTGTAAGAGAGAGAGAGAGGGAGAGAGAAAGAGAGACGAACTTTTTTTTTTTCATTTTATTATTTCTTTTGCTTTTAATGAAAGACCAAAGGTATTTAGAACATTTGTATTAAAAGATTTTGTTCATGTTTATTAATGTGTTTTGTATTTGCGTTTATTTGTGTTTGTCCAAAAGTAGAAAAAAAGCTAACCTGCTAACCCGTCTGTTGTGGTTTATAATAATTTTTGTGCCAAGTTGTGCCAAAAAGTAATTATGTGTCATTATAGGTGCAAGTGTATATAAACTAATTAAAAAAAGCTTTTTTGCTCCATTTTATCGATGTGTATAGTTTCTAATATTGGAGCTGAGTTGGAGTTCGTATATAAGTTTTGCTTGATATCTCTACATACAAAAAACCCGTTTCGAGTTGGATTTATGACGAACTGAAAGAATTCGACTTAAGCACGGAGAAAAAGGATGGAATATATATGACATATATGTCCTTGTATCCATGGTTTCCAATGTCGGCAACAGTCCATAAAGTGTTAATGCACGGCTACTAAATAATAGAAGCACCTGGCACCTTCCATTAGGTTCTTGGAGAACGCCTCAGAGGCTCGCAACAAATACCTATAAGAGTGACAGGAGGTTACATGCTCGAAAGAGTACACGGCAGAACAACATGGCAGACGTGGACAATGGACAATGGATTCCTCAGATCCTCTTGTGTAGAGCATCTATCTAACAAAAAGAAAAAGATTGGGTCAGCAAAATAAACTACGCTTCTACCAGCAGACATAATCGAACTTTTTGGAATCACCAAACTTGCTATATTTACATAACATGAACAATAATAACAATGTTCCCGTTTTTGATGCTAACAATAGTAATAGTGATTCAAGATTCCTGACTCTGAAAATCAGTTTCAATAGAAATTGATGTAGAGAGACGACTTTTAGGAACATTTTTAAATGTAAATACTAATGTTATAGTCATTTTTGAATGCATTGTTATTTTTAACTTATAAATATTAAGGTTATGTGTTAAAAATGAATTAAAAACATTTGTTTGCAGTTTCCAGTGCTAGCATTATTAATTACCGTACAAGTATCAATAAGATGAAACCTATCTCCAGAGCGTGGTCGAATCGGTCTGAAACTAAGATACATTTTTGTGCATCGACACTATTATAACACCAAATTCAGAATTCTAAGCTTTAAACTTTAATTTTCGTCGAAAAACCGGCTCGCTGGCCCAATGTGGATTGCAAGTAAAACGTCTCTAGTCTGGAGAGAGCTCTCTTGTTTACCCACGCAAGCACACTTTTCTGTCTTCTCCATTGGTCTGCTCTGAGCTTGACACAACAAAAAAGGGGCCATGGCCAGCTCTCAAGCTCGCTCACTGTTTCAGATTTCAATTCATTCATACAAAAAAGCCCTCATTTTACAATCGCCAGATGGACCTTCATACCTCTTTCCCTCCCCCACTTACTTCCTCTCTGCCTCCACCAACTGCTCCTCCTCATCATCCTCTTATATCCTCCTCCTGCATTTAATTATCATCAACAAAATGCAACGAGCTATTTCTTCTCTCGATTTGTTTGTATCTTCCTTTTTTTGTTATTTCATTTGCCGTTTTGATCTTCGGTACCTTGCTCTCCACCTCTTCCATATCAGCGTTTTAGCTTTGCAATTCACCCATTTTCAATTCATGCAAACTCAATTCCTTGAAATACCACAGGGTTGGTTGTATTCCTCATTCTCATGATTGTCAGAACCTTACGCAATTCCCGTCGATACGAATTGTTAATCTTTCGCTTGAGCGTATGTGAATATTCGCTGGGATCAATCAGACGCATCTGCTCAATAGCCGTTGATAAGTTTTAGGTCTTGAGATGGCGATCACGATAGCGTACTTTTCACCGGCCACAATTCGGGCTGGGCGATAGAGGCGAAAGAACTGC
>JAEIFU010001434.1:0-69266 GCA_018904235.1 Lordiphosa stackelbergi | reverse complement strand
TCTCAATCTCAGACAAGCCTCCATTTGTGGTCCAAAAACCGATTCTAAATCGCAAAACTTTTGCGAAAGTGAAAATGAAAGCTGGACTGAATATGACGAAAGTAGGGTTGTCGAAATATCGATATCAAATAACTTTTGACGATATTTTTATGAATATTTTTTTGGTTTTTGGACAAAAATTGGGTTTCCTAAGGGCATTCTCTTGGATATTACAATAGTAATGTCAGTAATACTAGTAATATCCGAGGAAATGCCTTCCTCTCCTTTTTGTAACCGAAACTTACAAAAATACACACCAAAAATATATTCAACAAGTATTCGATATCGATATTTCGACATCCATAGACGAAAATTCAACTTGAAGAATGTAGTTATACTGCCTCATGTTGGCCCTGCAAGAATGGAGTCAAAGTGCCCTTTGATTCATGTTTTATAAAATAAGTTCAAGTAAATAAAGTCAAAAATCGTTTTGGTTCTAGTTAGTCAGCTCTAATTCCCGGTGACTCCATATAGATCAAGCTCCAAACATATCAAATCCCAAACAGATCAAGCCCAAATAGATCAAGGTGTAAGCTGATCAAGCTCATGTGGTTCAATAGATCAAGACAAGTCAGAAAATGAGTCAAATTATAATATCTTCACGGACCGTAGGAGAAAAAATGAGTTAAAGACTTTGTGGTAAATGATTTTATTGTATTAAACCTATTTACCGTGACTGAAGAGTTATATAAACATTAAAAACAAATGCCAAGAGGATAAAAAAATACAAGAATGAAAAACATTAAAGCCAGTAAATGGAAAATCATGGCAGAATCAATGCGTAAGAGCAGTTCCTTACCTAAGGGTTCTGTATGGTAATAAGACCGCTAAATGATTAAGAAAGTACTTCTCAACTATCTATGTAACCACACAGAAAAAAATAAGATCAAATATCAAGATGGTATTTCAATATAATTTCAATCATATCAATATTTTCATACCAACCTCTAAATCCCTGTAACCTGCAGTACGCCAACAATATATTGATATGTGAAATGCTTTTGTATCTGACTGGCTTGAGGTCGGTGGAAGTTACAATTCAATGTAATCAACACAAATCAACAGAGATTAATTACAACAACTTGGGATAGCTATTGGTATGTCCGTACAACGATCGCTGTTTCAAAGATAACCATCTTATCATCAGCGGACTGTATGTGCATATTCACATTCAAACAGCCACACAGTTGTCCATTATATAACAATCTATCCAAATGCACTTGGGGGCTCCAATGTGCTAAGCGTCAGATCCAGTTATACTGGAATTCTGCTATGCTTTTTGAACGTGTTGCTTTTTGCTATCCAATTATTGTGAAATGCAAAATTTTCCTGTGATATGATTTGAGATCAAAGGAGACATCGAAATTCTAAAGCAGAGAGAGACACATAGAGTTGCTCGAATCAGAGAGAGACAGCTATAGTCTATCTGTAAAAAAACAACAATAACAAAGTTCACTGCTCCGCCGCAGTAAGCGCGAAAACGAGTGCCGGTCGTTTTTTTTTTTCGTGATAATTTCGCAGTCATCCTCTCAAGTTTCTAGGTTCTTCTTGTACATTTGCGTGAGAAAAGTAAAAAAAAATAATAAAAGAAAAGTAGAAACGGTAAAAGTGAAGTACATGTGTATATTTTTATACCCTGTACCCATTAAACATGGGTAAAAGGGGATCATGAAGTTGTGCTAACAGGGAGAAGGAAACATCTCCGACCCTATAAAGCATATATATTCTTGATCAGCATCAATAGCCGAGTCGATTTAGCCATGTCCGTTTGTCCGTCTTTTCGTCCGTCCATCCGTCCGTCTGTCTGTATGAACGCGTCGATCTCAGAGATGGTAAGAGATAGGGGTTTGACATGTATGGGACAAATGCTTCTTTTATCTGTACGCAGAACAAGTTTGTTTCAAATTTTGGCCACGCCCCCCTCCCGCCCCGTAATTTGGAAAAAACGTTATATCTGCCACAGTTTTAAAGATAGACGATTCTAGGATAGTTAGTATTAGCAAAATAAATCGATTTGCCGAAGATGATAAAAAATCGGATAAACGGTTCAGAAGTTATGAGCAAAAAGCGATTCAAGCCCCCCAGAACCACCCCACCCAACCTAAAAAAATGTTACCTACTTTCCGGATGTGTCACCAGATGGAGCCGACTTTAATACGCTCTCGTTGTCAATTGTAAGGGTATATTGAAGTCGGGCTTAAGCGGTCTTCTACTTGTATTGGCAATTTGTATTTGCAAATTTACAAATTGTAAAAAGATAGGCTATTGCCTTAATTCAGTCGCCATATCCACCTGCGGTATACCCACTAACATAATATTACACACATATGTACATTACACTGAACGTCCCTTATATGAGAAATATTTTTTGGAAATGTTCTTTTCCTCAATGCGCAAAAAATTCATAATAATTTCTCGTTACCATAACAAAAAATCAAAATTCGAAATTTTATGGTTTAGTACTGGCGCCGTGGGCATAAAGTTGTTACGTTAAATTTTATTTTCCCCTTTTATACCCTTGCAAAGGGTATTATAATTTGCCCAGAAGTTTGCAACGCATAGAAATATTCATTTCCGACCCTATAAACTATATATTCTTGATCAGGGTGACGAGCTGAGCCGATTGAGCTTTGTCCGTCCGTCTGTCCGTCTGTCTGTCTGTTTCTACGCAAACTAGTCTCTCAGTTTTAAAGCTATCGAGCTGAAACTTTGCACTTCTTTTTACTGCACACTGCTAATATGTCGGAACCGACCGGATCGGATGACTATATTTTATAGCTGCCATAGGAACTATCGGTCGAAAAGTGGGTCTTTGTGAGAAAAACTTTTTTGTTTTTAATGCTAACGTGTCTCACTTCAGCGATTTTTAATATTATACGCTTTTACAAGATTTGGAAGTTTTTGTCAAAATCGGATGACTATATCTTATAGCTGTCATAGGAACTATCGGTCGAAAAGTGGGTTTTATTTAGAAAAATAGTTTGTTTTAGTCGCTGGCGTTCTTAAACTCCGATGTATTAAAACATTTGCAAGGGTATAAAAACTTCGGCAAAAACGTAAGTTGCAAACCTTTCTCGTTTCATTTTATTTTATCATATAAGTAACCTTTGAGATGCCAAACGTTGTTCCTGAACTTATAAACGGTTGCTGTGCCAGGAACGATCAGTGCTGTGCCTGAATTAAAACTGCAGGATCGGCATGCGACGTAACGTAGAAATGAAGTGGTCCTTGGGCGTTAGCTTTTTACCCCAGAACATTACATGTTCCGCTAACGTTTTGTTCGCGTGAACTCTGCGTAATTTGCCGAATTGGCCAAAAATAAAATGAAGGGTTGAGCAAATTTAATCGCGTGCTTTAAAGGTTTTACAAATTATGGATATGCATATAAGGCGAACACCAAACCAAAAACTAACATATACGAGTTGACATTACGAATCATTCCTCAAAAGTAGTTCGCTGGCGAAAAGCTTTAATGCAAACGGCCGTCCAAAATTAAAAATAAATAAAAAATAGTATAACTTAAAAGTGGTTATTCAAATTTATTCAGATAGTAGTTTTTTGCTAGGATAGTATTGTCTGCGCCCTTCGATGCAATTGAGTTTTGTAAAGCGCCCATTGAAGTCCTCAGCTAGTTTCACGCCTCTTCTTCGAAATCATTCACACCTTTGAGTTTCCTGTCTCTGTTGCCGTACAACCCTTTTTCGCGACATTTTTCTTTGAGCCACATATTGACAATTAAGTCTTCTTAAGCTTCTGCATACATGTCTTTCCTAGTTACATGGTAAGCCCGAATAATTTCTGCCCCCCTTGGCTACGCCCTTGGACGGGGCCGCAACGCGCCCATCAACTAAATGGTATTCGAGTCCTCTATCCTGAATTTGGCTTTGCATAAAATATTTTTAAAAATAGATTTTAAATTTATCAAAAACGTTTGGCATCTCTAAGGTTACTTCTGCGATAAAGTAAAATGGAAAAGGGGAAATTGAAATTTAATAAAGAAACTTTAAACCAACGGCGCCAGTATTTAACCTTTAAAAATTAAAAATTTGTTTCCATTACTGTAATTAGAAATTATTACGAATTTTTCGCGCCATGAGAAACAGAACATTTCAAAAATAAAAATTCCCATATGATTATGTTCAGTTTAATGTACATCAACAAATTTTGCTGTTCCACTGCTTAAAATTCCATCAATGTTAAGTTAATATTAAATATTAAACAGCGGATTTTGCATAGTTTAAAACAGTCCTACTAGGCAGTAATATTACTATTGGGGAGTATTTTTTTAAACAAATTTTTTATCATTTTTGGTACTCTAAGTTGACCTACTAAGATTAAAATCTGTTTCAAAATAGTGACAGCAAAATCCGCTGTCTAGTGATGTACATCAATTGTGGATGTGATGTGATGTACACAATTCTCCCATACAATAAAAGTGTCAAGTTAATGTTAAGTTAATAAGATGTTAATGTTAAGGATTTACATTAGATCGGACTTTTCTCCATACGATTTTCAACATGTGACGATCTTTGCACAACATGGCTCAAAAAATTCTGTATATTTTATAGAAAATTTATAAAAAATCCAAATCAGATGTATTGAGGTTTGATGTCCTCGAAAGGCTTTAAATTTTCCAATTTTTCCTTATTTTATATTTGAACTAGCGTATAACCCATCGCGCTTCACGTAGTCTTCAACAGTATAGAACCAATCCACCACTTCCCACTAAATCCAACCCACATCCCCACCACTTCCAAAACTAAATACCCTTATCCCATCTACTTCCCAACCCCAGTGGGCACCCCCGGCGGTATTTCCAACATCGGAAAATGAAAACACAAATAAGTTCTTATTTTGACCTCATAAACCGAGTTTCAAGTCAATCTGGTGAAAAATAGTTATTTTGCATGTAGAATTTTCCGGGCATTTTCACGCCTAGGCGGATTTTCCGACATGGCAAAATCACATTTCAAATTATGTCGAATTCTGTCCTTACGAACCGAGTTTCAAGCCAATCGGGTAAAAACTTGTTTTTTCATGCAGATTTTTCCGGGAATTTTCCGACCGTTGGTCCAAATTTTCCAACATCAGAAAATCACATTTCAATTTATTTCGCATTCTGTCCTTACAAACAGAGTTTGAAGCCAATCGGATGAAAAATGGGTTTTTCATGCAGAATTTTCCGGCCACTTTCCTCGTGGGCGGATTTTCCAAAATCGGGAAAACACTTGTCGAATTATTTCGCGTACTTTGCATACAAAACCAAGTTTCAAGTCAATCGGATGAAAAATAACATTTTTCCCATACAAACTTTTTCGGCGCCGGCGACCTTTTCCGGGTGGAATTTTACAAACCAAGTCTTAGTACGCACTTTCACCACTTACAGAAACCCCATCATAATATTAGTGCGTTTTCACCTTAAAAGACCTTCGCATGAACTTAGGACTTAAAGAAAATTGGTGGCAAACACACACGACCTGGTCCTCCATATTTAAATCACAAAATGTAAAAGCCGTGCAATTGTTTTCATAATAAGGCATATTTTGATTCGGTTTTTGTTTTTCATTTGGTTTGGCAGTTCCCTTTGTCATTTTCTTCAGGTTATCTGGTTACACAAAAATTAAAATCAGAATCAAAATAACAAAATAACACCCTTATTGAGCCAATAAACTTTAATTTGTTTGTTTTTTGCCTCAACCAACGAAACACTAAAAAAACAAAACAAATCGGAATTTTCAATAATTGCGGTTGGCCTACACCTCCTATTTAACTGTCGACAATTTCTAACTATTAAACCTTCACGATATTATGAACTCATTATGAAATTGTGCAAGCTTTCGCGATTTTCTTTGGACTGATTGACTTTCCTTTAACATTTAATCTTTTTTCCAATCTTCTTAATATTGTAAATTTATATGAAAAATTTGAACATTTGGCGGTCTTTGGACCATTTAAATAAAAGTTATAACTAGTTAATTTGCTATTCGGGGCAAGGACGAATCCATCAAATCAGAGATCCTTAAAATCGATTAATGTTTTCAACGATTTACTCTTAACTGCACATTTGTGGAATCTATGTAAATAGGCTCTGGACCTAATTTTGCTAATTTTGTAGCTGATGCCACATTATTGCTACTCAATGTGGTAAAGTTAGATTATAAACAAAAAGGCTTAGCTTACTTCATCTGTACTACGAATCCTAAAAGCTACTTGAGTGGAGCATGACTGATCTAGTTGATCTGAGCTGAATCATTTCAAACAGATCAAATAGCTCATGGCTTATGAGATATTTGTGAGGTATGAGTAGAAGTTCATAATTAGATCAAATTAGAAACACAGTCAAGGGGAACTTCCATTCATGCAGGGCTCTAGTTTCGGTTGCGGTTATAATCTGTGATCACTTAGAAGATCGGACTGTGAACAAAGATGTAGACATTGTCGAATAAAATTTTGAAGAGAAGAAAAGCTGTGGTCAAACTTATTGAAATATGTCAAACTCAACAACATGCTGATAAAAGGAACTACTTGGCTTTCTTGGCTTTGGTACAAAGTTATTCATAGTAAGACTTTTTTCCCCTCGCTTCAACTAACGCCGGCGCCATTCTCAATTGAGGTACCTCATGTCACTCTGTGCATGTCTATGAAATATGATCGCTGCTCCTAATCAAGCCTAATCAGGCTTAACCCCATAGTAAAGCAACCTACAACAACAACTGCATCTTTTCGCGCCATTAAATTGGCCCAAGAATGCGGAAAATCTGCACTATGCATCAGTAACAACTAGTTTCGTATCGAGACGCAAAACGTGAATGCAACTGCAACTCCGGATTCACTTTGTTTAATGTGCAGTTGTTGCTTTTGAAAAGTTTTGCCCTCAGCTACTTACAGACAATCAGCACGAAGCCGCAGTCGAAGCCGAAGCCGTCTGGTGCCATAATTTCTCTTCCATAGCATTAGAATTTGTCTCTGGCGCACGCGCACGCGCCGGTCTGGTCTGGTCCGGTCCGGGATGCAGGTTTGTTATGTATGCCTTGTCGCCGGCGGTAAAATTATGCTCAAAGTGTTAATCAGGAAATTGTTGCATGTGCAAGTGGAGGCCAGTGTCTACTCTATTTACGGGACGGGACCCTTATAATGTGTGGCGTCTGCCAATTGCCAAGCAGCCCATTATCATCGACTACTGTAACCGGACGGAGCATAAATCAGGATGAGCTGAAACAACAATTCAATTCGACAGTCTGACAGTTTTACAGCCACAAAACAAGCAGAAACAACAAGCCCAAAGGGTCAAAACAAAGACCTGACCGCACCCAAATGATCACCGAAGATCACACTAAACTAGTTGAATTTCAATTAACAATAAAATTGAATCATAAATCGGACAACGGGCCACACGCATCCACCGACGATTGTTATGATCGCTTCGGATCGCCGGTGGTCCCCGAAAATTAAGTCAAGATAACAAACAGCCGGGTCTCTAGATGCTAGAAGAAATTGAATTATCAATGCGACAAGAAGGAAAGTGGTCGCGGAGTCGGAACGATGATCACATTGGCAGCGACACCTCGACAGCGCCGCACCATCAATATCTATGTGTGTGGCATACTTTAAACTGTCACATAAACTTGAACGCTGATTAGCACAACAAAGTCGGGAGGATTAAGGCCTGGCTGCTCTTACGGCGGGGCGGGCGGTGGGGGTAGATCATAAGTATAAATCAAAGAGCCAAAAGCTTTTCCGTTCCATTGTTTACACGTTGTGTGTCACTGATATTTGGTGGCATTTACTCATTTGATTTAAGTAGCCAGTGGACGAATACCCATAGATTATGACAAGATGTTCAACGCTGCAGTCTGTTTGTCCACGTGTGTGTGTGTGGGCTTGGAAGACCTCCCAATGGGTGGAGAGAAAGCTGATGTACTAATGGATCACTATTTGAAAATAAAACTGAAAGTTCAATCGTCTTAAGGATAAGGCATAAGGTGGGTGCAGACATTTCACAGATTTCAAGTTAGTTGGTTCGTTCCATTTGATAAAGATTTATAAAGATCGGATAACCTATAGTCAAGTTAGGAGCAAAGAAAGTGTCGCAGGAGTATTTGACCAACAGTAGGGTTTGACCAACTTTCTGTCTTGTTATACTTAACACCGTTTCTTTTTTGGATGAAGGACAATCATCGAAAAGATGACCCCGAATATATGAAAAAAGTTGTATTCCTTAATGAAATGCCAAAAAGTATGTAATCAAAAATATTTGAACAGTGCACTTTGAGTCCAGGTACCTGTGTTTGGGGCCCGAATACACGAAACCACAAAAATAAATAAAAAAAAAAATTTAAAAAGGGACACATCTGTTACAAATAAATTAGAAATACCCACACAGAGAAAAAAAGTTCAACTTCATATTGAACGCGTTCACCAGCACACACCAATTATCTCACATTTAATATGCAATGGGCTAAGAGTAGAGCTGGGCGAGGGAAGGAAAAATCGTTCCCGTCCCGCCACGATTCCGACCAACAAATTTCATTTCAATCTCATCCCGCCCGGTCCCGCACTTTTGCCGGATCCCGCGCGAATCCCATCCATCCATTCGACTTCTCCTGACCAAAAAATTGGCTGAATTTTAAACGAAAGTAGAGGCAAAAATTGGTCAACTATGTAACAATCCACTTCTAGGTTCAATAAGAACACAAACCTTACTCTTTACTATGGATTCAAACACCCGGACCGAACGTTAATCAAAATTTAATAGGTTTGTAGCCTTGCTTAAGCGTAACATTAACTCTTAGCTACAAGCATGCAAAATGTTAAATGTGGCTTAATCTTTACTCTGCTTCTTTTTCATTTAATTTTTGGTATGAAACTTTTCGTTACTTCTTTAAGCTGTTACTTATACAATTCTAATTGTAAATTATGATCTTAAACAGGGTGGGCATACACTGTTGGGTCTAGGACACAGCCCTGTTGCACACCAGCTCTGATTACCTTTGCTGCTAGGTCAGCCCATTCTGGGGATCAGTTTGGAAGCTCTTAATGACGAGCTCGAGCTGGGGGGTTGAAAATAGCCTTAAGCAGCCCAGGACGCAAGACTCTGTCGAAGGCCCGCATTGACAACTCAAAGCAACACACCCTAAAAGGCCCAAGTTTTAGGATAACCTTACTCGATTTCAGAAAAAAATAGCTGAAATACAGAAATCTATATCAATTAAAGAGAGTGTCCTGACTAATTCACTGAATGATTGGCAATCATTGCACAGCCCACACGGTTAAAGATAGAAAGCTGAATTTTGGGCAGGAGCTTCCATTAGGCCCCTCGCACACAGAACGCGAGGCTGAGCAGAGCTAGGGAGCTTACGAATTTTAGATACAAAATGCTCCGCTCAGATATGCTGTTGCTATGTGCTCTGTGCGTTTGATTTTGCAAAGCTGATATGCTACTCTCCGCTCCGCTGTCTGTGTGCGGTAGGCCTTAGTGGTGAAAGTGCGTTCTAAGACGGAGTTATGGAAAATTCCACACGAAAAAGTTGGAAAAGCGTCGAAAAAGTTTGTATGGGAAATATTTAATTTTTCATCCGACTGACATGAAACGTGGTTTGTAAGCATACAACGCGATATAATTCGACACAAAATCTATTTTGTAAAATCCGCCCACGAGGAAAATGGCCGGAAAATTACGAAATTATTTGAATAGTGTATAGTGAAAATTCCCGGAACACTCAACATGCAAAATAACTATATTTTATCCGATTGACTTGAAACTAGGTTTGTAGGGTCAAAATGAGAATTCATTTGTGTTTTCAATTTTCGATTTTGGAAATACCGCCGGGATGTCTACTGGGAAGTGAGTGGTATGTGGGAGGGGTGGGGGTGCACAGTGGTTGCGTCCATAGGCCAAAAATCAAAAAATCGATCACAGAATTTTTGAACAAAATGTAGACAAATTGTCTCTTAAATGTCCAATCTTCTTAATGGCAATCGGGTTTTTTCTGGAAACCTAACGGGACTTTACAAAAATTGCCTTGAAAGCGTGAGGCATTGTTCAATTTTGCAAAGCAGCTGCACGCAGGGCGAATATTTCACAACAGAAGCGAACTTCAAAGTGATCGGTCGATTAATTACGTTCCCGAATTTCAACTATTTTTAGTGGATTTTTAAGTTAAAGGTATTTATTTTAAGTTCCTATATTAATAAAAGCCAACTTGTGTTGAATTAATTATGAAATTACTGCTTTAGGTTATTCAGTTTTTTGAACAATTTTTGTGCGTCTTTATAATGTTTACTTAAGGTTTTAGCTGCGTTCCCCCAAGATCCCCCGATTCATTTCTTTATCAGTGGATTTGTGTGGGTCTTAAGATAATACAAAATTAAAATTAGCTACAGATATTTGCAGATGTGTGCACAATTAACAATATACTAACTCCGTCTTTTTTTTCTTCAAGGTCAATTTTGCCTTCCGAAGCAGCTGCTTTGCCTTGTAGTTGTGCTGTGTCTTTGTGTTCGTCATTCGTGTTTAGTGTTCTTATTAAGTGTAAATTATAATTTTGATTGCACTTTCTCTTTTTCGATTTTATTTTGGTAGGCGACTCATATCAGTGTGTATTTACACGCTTCTATATTTATACCCGTTACTCGTAGAGTAAAAAGGGTATACTAAAGTCGTGCAAATGTATGTAACAGGCAGAAGGAATCATTTCCGACCATATAAAGTATATATATTCTTGATCAGCATCAACAGCCGAGTCGATTTAGCCTTGTCCGTCTGTCCGTCCGTCCGTCCGTCCGTCCGTCCGTCCGTCTGTATGAACACCTAGATCTCAGAGATGGTAAGAGATAGAGGTTTGACATGTATGGGACAAATGCTTCTTTTATCTGCACGCAGATCAAGTTTGTTTCAAATTTTGGCCACGCCCCCTCCCGCCCCCGCAATTTGGAAAAAAGTTATATCTCCTAAAGTTTTAAAGATAGAGGACTCGTACCTTCTAGAGATAGTTAGTAATTAGCAAAATGAATCGATTTGCCGAAGAAATGATAAAGATCGGATGAACGGTTCTCAAGTTATAAGCAAAAAAGTGAACCAGGCCCTCCCTGCTACCACCGTAAAAAAATGTTGCATACTTTTTGGATGGTCACGGGAACACTGTTAAAATTGTTTTTTCATGAGTAACGGGTATATCGAAGTCGGTTAGAGCCGACTTTAACTTACGCTCTCGTTTTAATTGTTGGTGCGCAGAAATGGGCACCAATGCAGAAAAATTACTGGAGGCGATGATGTGCAATGAAAGCAGTATTGAAAATATCGGCTAAATGCCCGAGATGGGCGATCTTACAAAATGTATTGGGTGCATATGTAAAAAATTTATCCATTTTGGATTCAATACAAACGTAAAAAGCATCAGTTTTTGAATATCAATCAATTAATTTTATTTTTTAAAATTAGTTATAATACATTATAAAATAAAAATATTATAATTAATTATAAGGGGGCAAGCGCTAGCGTCGAGGTCTTCGGCTCTCCAATATCAATCAAATTGTCTTAATGATAAGGAAACCGTTTCAAATAAACGCACCCCTAGTATGTCCCAAGAAATGGCTAAAAGACCTCTGCGTGGACGTCCGAAAGTAGATTTTAGTTATCAAACCGATGAACCTGTGCAACATTCCAACAAATCAAAGCTTACATCGATGAGGTCTTATCGCTTCTCATAGAGACAAACATAAGCAAACATCAATAACACGGCGTCGCGGATTGTGAAACTTCAGGATGATGTTCTTGACGGCATTGGAGGTGATTATTGTGTGTTAACCAAATTTTAATTGAAAAGATTTGACGGTATTGAAAATTGTAAATGTAATAAAAAAAAACCTAAGATTGACTGAATTGTGTTAGCATATAATATTGATTAGTAACGAGTTTGGGAGCGATAGCATCGAAAATAAAAAAGTTGCTCATACTAAGATTTTTTCATAAACTTAACTTTTGTATGGCAGCTATACTATATAGTTGTCCGATTTCCATAAAACTTGTCGAAATTATTTGAAAAGCATAGAGAACTTATAAATACGAGGTTCGGAGACGTTGGCATGGAAAACATAAAAGTGTTTCTCACTAAAAGAACTTTTTCAACCGATCGTTCCTATGGCAGCTATAGGATATAGTCGTAAGATACGGTCGATTTTTTTATTAAGAATTTAAAATATTTTTCTAGAATTTTGGTGAAAATTTCATAACGATATCACAACTAGAAGTATTTATGGCCGCGGCTTCATACAGGCCCAACCACTGTGGGGTGGGCTGGGCGTGGTAAGATGTTTTGAAAGTGGGTGGGAAGTGCATTGGCTGTGGGTAGGATGTGAGTGGTAAGTTGGTGGGATGTTGTTGGCAAGTGGGTGGAATGTGGGTTGAAAGTGGGTGGTAAGTGGATGGGATGTGGGTGGGATATGAGCCGTAAGTGGTTGGGATGAAGGTGGAATGAAGGTGGGATTCGGGCTGATGTTGGCTTTATACTGTTGAAGGCACAGCGGAGAACACGGTATGTTTGTTTGTTTGTCTGGAAAAATTTTCAAAAATTTTAAAATGAGTATAGACTGTTGAGAAAATGAGTGAATAAACGGTTAAATATGAAGTGTAGATCATATGTACCAATACACAGAGAAAAATATCACGTTCTAAAATCGATTTTGATCTCTTTTTCCGTTCATAAAACATGAACGGTATTCATGAAATGCGCAAAAGCGTTCATAAATATATAAATATTTTAGCGTTTTTATGTTTTTAGTGCTTATTAAAATTTATTTATATCATAGGAAAAGCAGTGTAAAAACATAGACAATGTTAAAATACTTTAAAAAAAATAGGGGAAAGCTAACTTCGGCTCGACCGAAGTTTATATACTCTTGGAGCATGATATATTCCTGTCAGTTTTTTATATAGCAGCTATATATTCATCCGATTTTGATCAAACTCTTCAAAATTGTGTTGAGACAGATAAAATTCATAACTGTTACGTACAAAGACGCTACCGTTGAAAACAAAAAATGTTTTTCTCACTAAAACTATTTTTTCGACCGATCATTCCTATGGCAGCTATATGCTATAGTCATCCGATTTGGATCAAACTTGACAGAATTGTGTGTTAGCATATCATATTGATCAGTAACGATTTTGGGAGCGATAGCATTGAAAACAAAAAAGTTTTTCATACTAAAACTATTTTTCAGACCTATCTTTTGTATGGCAGCTATACTATATAGTTGCCCGATTTTCATAGAACTTTCTGAAATTATGTGAAAGCATAAAGAACTTACAATTACGAGCTTCGGACACGTTTGTATGGAAAACAAAAAAGTTTAGCTACAGCTTAGAAAAGCTTGTGGTGGTTGTTGGAATGCTGTGGGTGTGGTTGATCGTCCCTTTCTCCTTCCATTTCCGCCCTTCCCGAGTAACCACCCCGGAGGAGGAGACTTTTCCACATTCACCTAACTAACTATGGTTAATATTTATACCCGTTACTCGTAGAGTAAAAAGGGTATACTAAAGTCGTGCAAATGTATGTAACAGGCAGAAAGAATCATTTCCGACCATATAAAGTATATATATTCTTGATCAGCATCAACAGCCGAGTCGATTTAGCCTTGTCCGTCTGTCCGTCCGTCCGTCCGTCCGTCCGTCTGTCTGTATGAACACCTAGATTTCAGAGATGGTAAGAGATAGAGGTTTGGCATGTATGGGACAAATGCTTCTTTTATCTGCACGCAGATCAAGTTTGTTTCAAATTTTGGCCACGCCCCCTCCCGCCCCCGCAATTTGGAAAAAAGTTATATCTCCTACAGTTTTAAAGATAGAGAATTCGTACCTTCAAGAGATAGTTAGTAATTGACAAAATGAATCGATTGGCCGCAGAAATGATAAAGATCGGATGAACGGTTCTCAAGTTATAAGCAAAAAAGTGAACCAAGCCCTCCCCGCTACCACCCTAAAAAAATGTTGCATACTTTTTGGATGATCACACTAAGGTACGCGGGAACACTGTTAAACCTGTTTTTTCATGAGTAACGGGTATATCGAAGTCGGTTAGAGCCGACTTTAACTTACGCTCTCGTTTTTTTCTGGAGTCGGCGGCAAAGCGTGAATATAATGTTCTTACCATAGCACATAATGTTTATAAGACAAGCCCTAACCCTAACCTAACCATTGTGCATAATGTGAACGAATATTCATGAATATCGAAAAAGCGTGCTTAGCAGGCTATCGTCCACAAAAGTTCATGATTTCGTTTCAATTCGAACGGATATTTATCTCTGTGTAATTCCCAAAATTGTACACTCAGAAAAAAACGACCGGGATAGTTCTAGACCGATAGGATAAAATTTATGCCATTTTGTACTTGAAATTTTATTTTTTGTTCTTGAATGTACTTAAATTAAGTACGAAACATACTAGAATAGAAAAAGGACTGTTAAAATGATAAAATGAGAACAAACGTTCTTGAATCAAGTACATTTCGTACTTACAGTTTACCTACAATTTTAAGAACAGATCGTACTTAGTTCAAGTACAAAATTTCTTGGATTAAGTACAGAATAGACTTACTATGCAAGCTCCAAAAAGTGTGCTACGAAAACTGCGAATTATTTTACTTTGAATCTGTTCTTGAAATTCCCTCCTGGTTCTAACACTTTGGTAATGGAGTGTGGGTAGATTTCCGACCTACAGTATAAACATCTTGGTCTTTGGTCGATTTATTTCCTTTTGATTTTGATATTATATGGAGACCTTCATTGGAGTAGACCAAGAACATTTTGTACTTAGTTTTTGAAGTAATATTTTGCTTCAAACATGTTTTGTGGTTGACTTTTGAATTATTAGACTTCGCTGAAGAACCTTTTTGCACTTATTGTGAGAGTAAATCGTACTTAACCATACTCTGTACTTAAGACCATAAAAAATTAATAATATGATCAAAAACAAATAATAATAATAGTTCGAAATGTACTAAAAATATCCCGAGAACAGTCTTCAAACAAGTATTTTGGGATTGAAAAAAATCGTACTTGAAATAAGGATTTTGTGCTTGAATCAAGTATTTTCGTACTTACCGTACTATTGACACCGTTCGTACTTGATTCAAGTACAAAGCTTAATGGCAATACTTGCCAAATTTTATAATGAGTTAATATTATGATGAAAATTGGTAAATAGAAGGATGATAAAGATCAAAAGATCAAAAATCGCAAATTTTTCTAGATGGCGAATGTCAAATAAGCTTCACTTCTTTGATTTGTGTTTCAAATTCTAAATGGTCAACGCATGCTCAAAGTAATTAAAAATTCTTTTATTTTAAGCAACAAAACACACTTATAAAATAGTAAGACCAAACACATACAAAGGCTACTGGCAGCTAAGAGTTTTTGCAGTTAAGTTGCTTTTGAATGCCCAAGTGGTTAAAGCAGCGCTGGCATTAGGAGTCAGTTGCTGGCTGCCGGTAGGCAGGCAAAAACCGCTGAAGATTGAGCAGGAATGCTTATGAAACAGCTGTACGGTCAACCAGCATCCTTTGTGGTGTGGTGTGTTTCTGTTATAAGTTATGTGCAAGCATAATGTGACCTTGAGCCGGCAAAAAATTGAAAGTTTGATTAAGTATGCTATGGTGTGTGGGAAAAATGTATTTGAATACTTTTCCAATTAAAAACTGTGTAATTGTTGATTGCGTTTGTTCAGCCAGCTCAACTTTGAATAAAAAACATTTGCACACAAATTAGCTAGTATAAAATATAATGTCTACATTTTCAATTCAACACTGAAATACATCAAACCATAAGTATTTTGCCCCAATGCACAAGTAGTTAAGTCCGATTAAAACATGTAAAAAAAACAACTGATCGCCCCAACGAGGAAGTTTTTGTGAGCTCACCTGAAGCTAAACAAAGTTGATATTAATTTTTAATTGATCAATTATGTTTTCGTACAACAACTGCGAGGCAATGGCAACAACTAGCGACTCGTCTAAGTGGTACAGCTTAAGGAAAACATAACGCCGAAGCCTGCCGCAGCTGATCATAATCGCAACAATTTAAGTGATTGCCAAAGCTTTTGCCGGGAGTGGGAGGAGCAGACTAGCGTCTGGGCTGGAATGGGGCACGACTGTGATCGTGCCTGCACCTGTTAGATGCCCAGGCAGGGATCGGGAGCCTTCGTTTTGGTGTGAAAATCCATTTGTTGTTGTGCCGCTGATGATCACGATCACGAGTTGAACGCAAATAGGCGGAGTTTTAATTTAATTAAAAGTTATTAGCCGTGGAATCCAAGGCTGTGGCCTGGCATTTGGTGCCGAGAGTGGGCCAACATTAATGAACACTTTGGTTTTATGTTTAGTAGCTGGCAATTGGCCATATTTTTGGTCACAGATCACCTCTCAAATGGTTGGACAACTCATTTGCAGCCGATCATTGAAATGCCAGACACGTACAGACGTCATACATGCCGATCAACACCATCAGCCGGCTTACGGCGCCATCGGAGGAGCTGGAGATCGTCTGATTAATTTCATGTTGCTGTTGTCGGCTCGGCTGGAAAATGGTTTCAATTAATTTAGTGATTAATCCGAGAACGTGAGCGGCCTAACAAAAGTCCCACTAACTGGGTCAATTAATGCAGATTAAGTGCACCTAAGTGATGTGCCATGATGACCCAATTTCCTTTACGGCGCGGGTCATAAACTCCAATATTCATTTGGTGTTAATGCTCGGTTTTGATTGGATTTGGTTCCAATTGCGGCCATAACCGGGCATTGAGGAAATTATAAAGGCATAAACCGAACGAGTCGCATGCCAGGATTGGACGGCGACTCAGGTGCGGAGCATAGGCTGCATTTGATTTATTAACCTTTCATAGCCATTCGTGTCGACGGCCGCAACAACAACGCCGCAAAATTAATGCGCATTGAGAAACCAAACATGCAAAGCTCCAGCCCCAGCTCCAGCTCCAGGTCCATGGCCCGGCCACAGTCCACGATCCTTTCATGTGCTTCGACATGTGTTTGATGCCAAAAACAGCGACGTGCACCGAAATCTGGGGCTGCCAAGAAGCGGTTCTAAGCGCACGCCAGTCAGCACCGCCAGCACCACCAGCACCACACACCACGACGCATGCGCCTTTCCGCTGTCGCGGTACAGTTATGTCAGCGACATTTTTGGAAGGCCATGGACTGCCTGCCAGACAAACTGGCACTGGCACGCAGAGCCGCAGAGCCGCAGAGCGGGCAGCTGACAGCAGAGCGAGAGTAGAGTGGGGGCTGAAGCCACAAATACGGTAGCCTTTTTGGGGAATGGAAGATCGGTTCGACCAACTGCAACAACAACGACGAAGGAACGACAGACAACAATAAATTTGCGTGCCAAACACTTTTAGATACTCTGCCAGAGTAAGGATATGTGAGTTATGAAATGGAAGAGTAGTTCAATGAAGTACACATTTAGAAAGCTTCGTGTTTTTTGCCCGAACGGCAAATTTACTCTGAACCAAAGGTAGACAGAGTATATTAAGTTTGTGCAGTTACCCTTATATTTACCAGTCTTCATGAAAATCTAAGCTCATAATAAAACTTTTCAAATATATCGTTTTTTTAACATTTGATCAATTCCTCCTATTTACCCGTCTCTTTAGATCAGCGATGGCCCTTGGTGGCATCCCGGGGCCGAAAACATTTCGCTATTCACAAGCACACGACCCGAGCGCTTGCCGAAGCTGAGACCAAAGAGCAGAAAGGCGTCATTCGCTCGACAGAGTTCGATTGTAGGTCGAAGCAGATTCACGGAGCTTTATTTTCGCACACTAATACACTCTCACTTTTTGGCCTCGCTCTCGCTGGCCATCTCTGCTTTATATTAACACCTCCTACTTACCCGTGTATTTACCCGTATGTTAACCCTTGTAGTTACCCGTCTATTTAGCAGTCTTTATGACGACCTAAACTCATAATAAAATTTTGAAAAATTTATCGATTTTTTGGACATTGCAATTATAAATGGGCATTTCCAAAAAAGGTCCAAGGGCCAAAAAATAAAGTGTTTAAAAACTCTACAATTAATTGATTTTCTAGGGAAACAATCAAATTAAACTAATGCACGCTAATCTTACTTTACAAAACCCAATTGGATATATTCGGTTTCACGGCCATGCTATCGCGGTTTTACTCATTTTGACAATTAATTTGTTTTTGGAAAAAGGACTATAGATTAAATGTACTTTCGCTATCAAAATCTTTTGATAGAACAAGGGCTATACAAGAATGCATAAGAACCAGGAAACAGCAATACAATTAACGAGTTTGCTCATTATAGCAAAAACCACATAAAATGGATGGAAGAAATGCACTCGAAGTCACGTATCGACAATATAACAATTTTTTACAAAAATGTACTCAAAATTTTAAATCAAATAATATACATTTCAAAGAACTATTCTTCTAAGATTTTAGTATGGGCTTAGTATGGCAGGTTTCGCTAAGCTTTGTCTTTATATAGCTACTCGCGAATACCACTTCTGTTTTTGTCACGTTCAAAGCTTATTTTGTCATTATTTTGGAAACCAATTACTTGTATACACTTTAACACTAATTAAAGTGCTTGCTAAGAGCTGTATTATACAGTTCAAAACGAATTACAAATTCGATTTAATTTGACTTTTGTTCGTTTTCAATTTGTACGACGGTCACGGTTCGACAGAATGGAATTGCCCAAATGTAGATCAAATTTCCCATTTACCCGTCTATTAACCCGTAGGTTTCCCCTTCTGTTCACTCATACTTCTACTCATATTTCCCCGTCTTCATGACATTCTAAACTCAAAAAACAATTTTACAAATTGATCGATTTCTGAACCATGTAATTTATACCTCCTATTTACCCGTCTATTTACCCGGATGTTTACCCTTATAATTAACCGTCTATTTACCCGTCTTCATGACAATCTAAGCTCACAATACAATTTTGGAAATTTTTCGATTTTTTTGACCTTTTGATCTACACCTCATATTCACCCGTCTATTTAGCCCTATATTTACCCGTCTTTATGACAATCTAAAATCGTATGTGTATTTTGCAAATCGAAATTTTTTGACCGTTCAATGTACTAACTATTGGTCAAGTTATGACCAAAAAATTTTGCTGCCGCAGCGCAGCAGTAGCACTGCTATTGTAGATACATAGTATATTACAGTCGGGCTTGATCGACTTTCTTCTTTTGTTTTAAAACTCTGTATCGAAGGGATACGAATATATTAAGTTTGTGCAAAAGTATGTAAGAGGAAGAATGAATCATTCCGACCCTATAAAATACATATCAGCAGATCACCATCAACAGCCAAGGCGATATGGGCCAAAGAGACGTCCAAAAGTCGAAAAAGGTACAGTACCGCTCAACTAAATAAGTTTGATTTTTTTTAGGTTTGAAACGTTGTATTTCTTTAACAAGCACTCCGATTTAAGAGAAATAAATATTGTTGTATAAAGAAATCAGTCATTTGCGAAATAGCAAAGTTTCTCTTCTTTTGGTTTTGTCTTTATATCATTTATATTATTTTTTCAAAAACATAGCAAAAAAAAAGTCAATTTTTTTGGCTCAACTGAATAGGTTTGACCACTAAAACTATTAAGCAAAAGTATATAAAGCAAAATTTCAAGGCACTGGGTACTTAATTAATAAAGGACACTGTTTTAGCATTAGTTAGTATTTGGTATGCCCACCATTGTTATTAAATATTTCAAACAAACGGTTTGGTAAGGAATCATAATATTTTTCAATTTCATTTAGTAAAATTGTTGAACAGGCGTTTTTAATTGCTTCAACTAGGGTCCCAGAGTCACTAAATTGTCTTCCTCCTTCGTATACTCTCCTGGACAAAAGTCCCCAAATGTTCTCGATAATGTTTGACGTTTTGATCTTTCATCCACAGTCCACAGGAGCGTTGTCATGTTGGTACGTCCATGGAATATGACCATAAATCTCCGAAAATTGGGGAAAAGCCTTTTGGAGCACAGTCTTGTACACATTTGCGTTTATCTTTGAGGTGACAAACTGGAGTTCGCATGTTCCATAAAACGAAATGGCTCCCCACACCATAACTCCACCTGCACATGAGTGATGACGACTTCAAAAACATTCTTCCTTTCGCATATCGTGGAAATAATAATTATAGCCATCCGGTCCATCGAGGTTGAACTTCTTTTCGTCGGAGAAGACCACCGTCTCCCACTCCTTGTTCCACGTCATGTGTTCTCGGGCAAATCGAAGTCGTGCTTCCTTACGAGTATCAATGAGAGATGTTTTTTTATATTTTCAATCTCTTCAAGTGTTTGGCGCTTCGAATAATTTGTTTTACAGTGGCCACTCTAGCATCTACGCCGCATTCTTCCCTAATTTTAACAGCAGAGAGATGGGAATTTGACGCAGTTCGTAGGATAAGTCGCCTCTTCGATGCTGCTGTAGAATATTTTTTCCTCCATTCGTTTTTTTTGTTCATAGTCTGCTTTATACGGAGAAAATTATTCACAACGATTTGACATCGACCGATTTTCTTGCCTATTTCATAGAGTTTTAAACCAGTTAATATACATTTTTATTTGACTATTTTCATAATCAGTTAAAGGTTTTCGCCGGCTCATTTTACAAAATACTCATAGCAGTAGCTTTAAATTTTGGAATCCAAAAGAATTCAATTTTTTTCATTCACGAAGTCAATCAAAACGAAAAGTCAAAAGTGTCAAACCTATTCAGATGAGCCAAAAAAAAGCACACATTTAGCGAATTTCACGATGAAAGCCAAATTCTGAATTACCGTTGCATTTGTCCCGTTACTTTTTTCTTGCATATTATGAGTAAACAAATGAAGGTTCAAAATAAAAAGAAATGAAAGACAAATGTTCAATTGGAACAAAGAAAGAGGGCAAAATGTAAGAAAGATTTTTGAAACCTATTCAGTTGAGCGGCATTGTATTTGACTTGGCTGAACGTGTAGTGATGGGAGCACACTCGCTAACGACAGGTGAAGTATTACTACACTAACGACTGGTAATGCAGAGACGTACCGACGGTACGTTTTGCGGACATTCCCATAGAAAATTCGTTAGGCAAATAACATGGCTGGTGGTTAGGCTGGTAGCTGGTAGAAACGATTCGTTAGCGGATTCGTTAGATCCAGCCGTACAACAGGGTAGTTTGCGTAGAAACAGACAGACAGACGTACAGACGGACAAAGTTCAATCGACTCAGCTCGTCGCCCTGATCAAGAATATATATAGTTTATAGGGTCGGAAATGAATATTTCTATGCGTTGCAAACTTCTGGGCAAAATTATAATACCCTCTGCAAGGTTATAAAAAGTGTGTTTGGTACTAGAGGTAGAGAACTATCGATAGCACTATCGGCACTATCGATGGTGTGTCACAATCGAACTGCCATCGATGGCAGACCTGCACTATCAATGGTTTTCGATAGTTTTTCTGAAGAATTTCACTTCTTTACATAGAAGAGTAAGTCTGGATTTACACGATGAAGCAAAATTCATGAAGTTATCATAGTAGTCTTGAAAATCAAGGTAATTTTACTGGATTTGTTGAACAAAATATATAGAATCACACTTGTATGTCTCGCCTACTAAGAAAACTTCATGAAGTTAGCTTCATCGTGTAAATCCCGTCTAAGTAAATTTAAAACTCATAAGTGACATGGACCAAGTTCATTAACAAAGTCCACAGTGCGACAGGAAAAATTTTCGGTGGCAAACATGTGACGGTTTCCCTTTTAATACCAATTATATGTATATGGGCTGTACCGAAAAGTCGAAAACATCACAAACGAGTTGTTTACTTCCGAGTGGAAAATACTTCAAAACGTTCTACGTTCTTCGATAAAGAAAAGACTTTTCAAATATGAGGAAAGAAGCATCACAAGAATTAGCACAATATTGGACCAAAGGTTTAAAAAATTTGGGTTTTTCAATGAATTTAATGCTGATTAAGCACCAGTACTATTGAAAAACGACCTCGTACTGGTTTTACAGCAAAAACTCAAAACCCGCTTTCACCAGTGGCTTGAAGAAAAGCGAATCTATATTCTTGGATTTTGTTGAGGAAAAAGTGATGGAGCAAACAACCACCAGGCGAAGCGATGCCAGTTTGAGTATAGCTGCAATACTTGGAAAGGGCTGTAGCATCACAGGACACAGATCCATTGATCTGGATAAAAGTAAGCCCTCAAATATTTCAAATTGCAAAAAAACCGAATTTAATTTGTATTAATATCAGATAAATGAAGCTGAACTCGGGCATATTGGAAAGCTAATGCACAAATACTTATGTGTGCCCGGCACTTCAGTTGGGTCTGAAAGGATGTTCAGCAAAGCTGGGCAAATAGTTTTAGACCGCCGTTCTCGTCTTAAGGATATAAAAATGAACATGCTTTTATTTTTAAACAAAAATTTTTGGCTTCTTTAAATGTACAACAAGAATATTTTAATGTACAACAGGAATATTGAAACATACAACAGGATATGCTTTAAATGTATAACAGAATATGCTTTAAATAGTGACAGAATATTGAATAAACAATATTAACTTCTTTTGTTAAGTTTTTTGTTACAATTTCACTTAAATATTTACTTTTTAAGATACTATCGAAAACTGTCGATAGTTATCGATGGCTTGAAAAAACTATCGTCCACTATCGATGGCGCCGACTATCGATTGTTCTCCACCTCTATTTGGTACATTGTCGAGCAGTGCATATATATATATTATGTCGCGACAGTTGTCTTAATCTGCAGCTATCCGCAGCTAATTTTTGGATATATTTTGAAGAAGTGTCTAAACAAAAATTTATATTTTGTTTGAGAGCGAAATCTGATGTTAGTTTTGACTAATTGCTTTTTTTCTGACACGATTTTTCAGAATGTAACCAAGAAAAAACCGTTACTTTCACCGTTACTATTTCATGCATTGTTAAAGATAACACTAGTTTACTAAAATAAAAAAATAAATGACCCATTTCAATTGAAATATTTTTGTAGTTTAGTTTGGAATTGCGATCTCAAAAATCAATTTCAAAATTTTTTCATGGCTCCGTTTTTGAAATAAGAATTTTTTTCACTTTTTCGGTAGGTGGTCTTACATTTTAGCCATATCTGACTTCATAATTGTCAGATAGAGTCAAGCAAGATATGAATCGAAAAACAATTCAGCTGCCAACGATCGGTAGAACATTGTCTTAATATCGGTTAAGTAGTTTTGATTCAACGACCAAATATATTTCAAAAATTCAAACTGCAAGAAATTTCATTTTTAATTGCCTTTCGATTCATATCTTGCTTAACTTAAAAATAAAAGGGAAAAAATTCATAAAAATATGGCTAAAAACACCATAAAATTTAAACATTAAACCAAAAAAATAAAAATATAAAATTTAAAAAATGTAATTTAGAGCAACCTACCGAAAGAAAAAATTTATATTTAAAAAAACATAAAAAAATTTATTAAAATATTAATAAAAAAATTAAAAAAATTTGTAAAATGTTTTTGGCTTAATATGTATTTAAGAAACATTAAATTAAAACATTAAACGTACTTTCTGGAGTAGGATCCCTTTTTTTTAGAATCCAAATCGGTTGACTTAAAGAGTATCCCCTTAACGCCTATTGAGTTTAGCCAATTTTGTTGACATCTACTTGAGTATTTGCATTGTGTAACCTGCCCGACATTCGCATACATGGTCGGCGTGTGTGGGAAATTTGGCTGAGTAGCCAGTAGCCAGCATATCCCAGATCCCACAGTCAGGCTGGCTGGCTTACAGTTCCTTGGCCCAGGTGCAGTTATGATTTATGCGATTCTGCCCCCACCCATGCTCCGCCATGCTCCGCTCCGTGGTTAAGGTAGACGCCTTCCATGTTTCCAGCGGCGTAAATTATATCGGGCTTAGCATAAATCGTCAATTACAGCACATGATTATTATTAGGCACAAGAGTGCACAACAGACCAAGTTGGGCCACGCCCGCGCCAAGCCCAATCCGGTCAGGTCCAAGGCTAGGCTGCCTTAACGCACTTTTTAAGCGCCAGGCATCATCCTCTTCATCCTCTTTGATACTGGCTCCACTCTCTGGTCCCATGCGAACAGTAGCCAATCCCTTGGAGTCGGAGTGAGATCGTGTTGCTGCGATATCTAATATAATTAATACACCTTTCATTAGATTGGCCAACTGGCCACAGATTTCTTTCGTTTGTTTTTCGTGTTGAAAACAAGATACGCCGCAAAGACCCGCACGGCCTAAGCTGGGCTCACAATTTATCGATACAGATACCCAGATCTACATCTGGCCATGCGCATGTGAGCCACACAATATAAATCAATCAAGAGCATACAAGTTCATTGACAGCTCGCACAGCTTGCCAGCCCGAAGCTTAGCTGCATACATGATCCATGATCATGATCCTCTCTAGTGCCCGGGCCAGTGCCTGTCAAATTGCTGGACCACATTGTAAGTTATGATTAGCTCACGCGCTTCAAGATTTAAGACCGGAAATGCACAAGAAGGGGAGGGCCAATAATTCAAATTCAAATCGCAGCCAATAGTTTTTGAGTGATTTGAAATGTGATTGGAGTTTCGTTTTTGTTTTGACTTGCAGTTTTATTAGACACACACAACACACACACCCGCATCTTTTGAGGCCAGAGGCACCCACTCGAATAGTTTCAAAGAAGATGCCAAAATTGCACATGAAAAGATTTGCATACATTAAAGCCAGACGCAAAACAAAAAAAGAAATCACCATGTTTACACTTGGACTTAACTATTTATACGAGGTTTGTTCAAAAAGTATTGTGCATTTTTCATGGGCGAAATTTCCACAATTTTATAATGAGCTTAGATTGTCATGAAGACGGGTAAATAGAAGTTGTACATCGAACGATTCAAAAAATCTCAAAATTTGTAAAATCATATATGAGTTAAATAGTCATAAATACGATTAAATTAACCACCAAATAGACGGGTAAATAGGAGATACCTCAGTGCAATAAGTATATGTGCATTAACATTTTTGGGAAAACCTTCTTTTAAACCAAACGATTCAAGCCAAGTATATTTTTTTCTTATCCCCAGTTAGACGTAACTAAGAACTGCCTTACAGTACTTCAATATTTATTAACAAAAAAATTATTATTTAACAAATGTATTTCATTCTTAGGAAATAAGTATATGTGCATTTTATATAGTTCTTAAAATTTTGTATTAAGTTCAAACTTTTGATCAACTTTAATAGTTAATGTGCTTTCCTTTTTGCCTCTAAGACTTTTGCAAGGCGGTTTGGCATGGAATCTGCCAGATTTTGGAGAGTTTCATTGCTTATTAACTCCCATTCTGCAAGCAAAGCGTACTTTAAATGCTTAATTGAGTCGAACTGCCTCCCACCTTTATAAATCCTGGATGAGAGGGTGCCCCAGAGGTCCTCGATTGGGTTCAAGTCAGGACTGATAGCCGGCCACTCCAGTACAGGTATTTTTCTTGAAGAAAAATAAGCTTTTGTGGCTTGGAGCGTTGTCCTGTTGAAAAATCCATCTATCTTCAAAGATCGTCTGCAAAATCTATTAATTCACTCTCCAGCAATTGAATATAGATTTCTGAGTTTGTTCTTATTGGAATAAAACATTGCCGAGACTTTCCTGCATATCCGAAACAGTCCCAAATCATCAGTGATCCACCGCCGTGATTCCTCTTATGGCGAGTTTCTCTTGGTTTTCTTAAGATTTTTCACGAAAAAAATCAATCCGTCAAAATTGTAGTCGAAACGCCAATACGAACCTTAAGATGGCCTGCAATAGCACGGTACATCACCCGGGAACTATGTTTAAGGTTACAATTTTCGTAATTTGAGGCGCCACGACATTGAGCTTAGTTTCACGCCTGAGCGTTTGATTCTGACCATAGGCAGCTTGGAGTTTTTTAAGAAATTAGCTATCGTATTTCTGTGTCGAGACACTCTGGAAGCTATTTCAGTGATGGTAGCCCCACCTTCGTTCAATCCTTGGATTCGTCCGCGTTCCTCAGCTGATAAATGTGTTCCACGCGGCATTCTTAGGAAAATTAAAAATTTTTTTTTTGTGTTTCTGCAACAACTACTTAATTTACTCTCAACTTTTCATTTTTATCAAAACTCATCCAATTTGTTGCACGCCGACCATTAAATGCACACTAATTGGTTTTTGCACATAAACTTATTTCCTAAGAAAATCAAATCTCGCCACTCAAATGTGTGATAACGGTACTAAGAATGATGACCAAAGAAGAATTATGCAAAAGCATTCTATAAATAGATATCAACAAAAGACTTTTGCATACCTAGAACATATGTTCTGTTACTATTGAGGAAGAGAAAAACAAGAACATATACTTATTGCACTGAGGTATATGACCAATCGGTCAAAAAATCTCGAAATTTACAAACTTTTATACTAAGTTTTAATTATTATGAAGTGAGGTGAATAGACGGAAATATATATTGATGCGGAACTCTTAACGATTTAATTAGGGAACTAGATCTATCCATAGAAAAATCTGAAACATTGGCATCACGTTTATTGGCGTTGTCAAAATGTTGACATCTTATGTAAAATGTACCGTGTAATACACAAAATGAGAGCGTATGTTGAAGTCGGCTCTAACCGGCTTCATTATACCCATTACTCATAGAAAGAAATGGTAAATAGCAAAGTATTTAAGATTTTTTAACTCGGCCATTTATTATTCGCTCTTGATGTAAATTTCAGGGATTATACAGGTTGTTAGATTTAAAAATTGGAATTTAATTTTGCTATAAATATAAACGGCTGGACATTTTTTTAAAGGTTAAACATTTATAGGAAAGGTTGGTTTATGCCATTTATCGATGAAAAACAATTCTGGTGAAACGACCACCACGGCTGACTTCGCCGTAGCCCCTTCGATCCACCCAATTTTTGAGAACATTTTCAATTGTTTCGGCAAGTATGTCAGCAATAGCAACTCGAATCTCGTTCTTTAACTTATTAATTGTTTTAGGATTGTTTGCATAGCATTTGTCCTTGACCGCTTTCCAAAGATATTAGTCTAACGGTGTTAGATCACAGCTTCTTGGCGGCCAATTCACATCTCCATATTTGTTGTTTATTCGCTGTGTGGCACGTAGCGCCGTCTTGTTGAAAACAAATATCGTCCAAGTCTTCCGCTTCAATTTCCTCGAATCACTTTACATTGCGCGGTAGCGCTCACGGTCATTCACGGTCACGGTGGCTCCTTCTTCCTTTTCAAAGAAGACCAATGATGCCTCGAGACCAAAATCCGCAACAAACAGTGACACGTGGTGGGTGCAATGGCTTCTCGACGACGATATGCGGATTTTATGTGCCCCAGATGTCAAAATGGAAAGATGGAAATGTGCTTCATCCGACATGATGACTTTTCGGACAAATTCACCATTTTCGGAAATTTGCGAACTGTAGGCAATTTGGATGGTCAATTGGCTTTAGCTGCTGCGAAAATTGAACTGTGTATATGAAAAAATTTTATAAAAAATAGAAAAATATGAAAAAAAACTCTTCCTGATTAGCTCGAGAAATACATCACCTTTAAACTGCAACTCAATTTTATAGTTTCAGATAATCCGGTAACGAGTTCTGATGTTCAAGAACTTCAAAAAAGACGTTTTCGGGAAAATCGATTTAAAGTTTTTTATACGTGAAAATTCTAAACAAACCATCAATAAAAAGAACATTAAACAACAACTTAACAACTTAAAATTTGTAAATAACATTCTCGACATATTGTGCATTCAGAAAAAAATTGAAAAAAAATAAAAAAATTTGTAATTGCAATAAAAACCGAAAAACGGTTTCCCTATTGAAAAACAAGCAAAACAAATACCCTGTGTATTTACAAAAAACCCCGTGACTCTGCCATGGAGGATCAATGGGCAGATTGCCCAGCCACCTTGTAGGCTAAAAAAGAAATTAATTACAACAATAATTGGATAGCAAAAAGCAACACGTTCAAAAAGCATAGCAGAATTCCAGGCTGATTACTGATCTCGGCGCTTAGTACATTGGAGTCGCCAATGCGTTATTAGGCGATAGATTGTTATATAATGGACAACTGTGTGGCTGTTTGAATGTGAATATGCAATACAAAGTCCGCTGATGATAAGATGTGGTTATCTTTGAAACAGCGATCGTTGTACAGACATACCAATTGCTATTCCAAGTTGTTGTAATTAATCTCTGTTGATTTGTGTTGATTACATTGAATTGTAATTCTCCACCGACCTCAAGCCAGCCAAATTCAAATTTTCGCACAGTTTGATTTGAGGATTCACCACTTGGGAAAATTTTTTTTTAATATTTCCCAACTTTCTGTAAGTAAATGTCAAAGTTTTACTAAATATTAGTCGCTTTCCGAATGACATTTGACTTTTTTAAATCAAATTATGAATATTTTAAATTCCAAACACTAGATGGACCACTCTGTATTATTTCAAAGACATAGATACAGTGGAGGACAAAAGTATTTTGACAAAAAAAATCCATAAATAATCCATTATATCTTTTAAACAAAAAATCTAAAAATTTTGAAATTTGTTTCGAATACTTGTACAAAAGTAAGCTTTCAATAAAACATAAGTAGTACTGTACACTCTTTCTGTTATTGGTATTTTTGCAAATGAGTGTCTTGTACGCTCGTTTGTAAAAGTGGTTGATTTTGCTATGATCGGCTCCTCGTGTTGATGTCGTTGTCGTGTTGCATTCGTACGCACTCTTCGCAGGGACAATACTTATTTTTACTTAAAGAGAACAAAGAGGAGTGCGCAAAATACTCGGTGTTCTCAGCACACACACTTTAAATACTTATGTATGCATTGCGTATTCCTCTTCGCCATGATGCAATAAGTATAAGGTTGTCTCGTCGGCAAAAGCTGTCCCTTAGCGTATGCTAGCAATAAGTGCGAGTGAAAAGCACAAAGTATAGTGAGTGTGAACTAAACGGTAAGAAAATATGTTGATTAACCCTGAACAGGTCCGTGGGGTTTAAAATAGCATATTGTAATACAAGGAGTTGAATTAGTTTTCATATTTTTATTTTATAAATTAATTTTGTTTTTAAAGTTTTATTATAAATAATTTGGAATTGCCAATTAATCTTTGTTTTCGATTTTAAACAGAATTTTTTTCTTAATTATAAAATATATTTAATTTTGAAATAAATTGTTGCTGCGTAAGGGTTAAAGCATTAAGAAAAAATTCGTCCGCACGCAACCTTGCGCGTCAACAAGCAAGCATGCACTGAAGCTAAGGGACAAAAACGAGCTAGCGTCGGCAGCCGACGAGACTACCTTATACTTATTGTACCATGAGCGGGCCCAGAAACACAACAAAGCAACCAGTAAGAAAAATACCCTTAAAAGCAAGCACGATCAAAAAATTACTTAAGTGAGAGAGCGACAAATACAGAACGCAACGCGAGAATTGTTGGTGTATCGATGAACACTCAAATTTTTGCGATCTCTGCTTTCAAGGGTAAAAAAATGAGTCGCACGAGAAGCGCGGGTATAATTGGCACTCGGTACCCGATGCAAGAATATGCCACGAGTGTTGTAAGCACCGCGTACGTTTTTTGCAGTGGCTGGAGACACTCGAGTGTGAAAAATATCAAGTACATATGCGGTACACTTGTTGTGGCAGTGCACTCATGCAGATCTCTGTAGTACACAATCAGTTGCATTACAAAATTAGCGCTCCATACTTTGCAGATCGATCACGATCTTAAATCTTATGATATGAATAAAGTAAAAACTACAATTTACAGATAAAACTGAGTACTATAACTTGACATTTAGAAATTTTTTAAAAATAACCCCTTTCTAGGACTTAGGGCCCTTGGGAAATGGACAAAAAACCATTTTTTGCATTTGTATGTCCATTTTACGACTGATCCATCAGAAATATGGAATTTCTAAGGCCAGATTTGGGATTAGCGTGAAAAACTTGTATAGAATCAATAATTTTTTTATCATTTTATTGTAGGTTCTGTGCTGAGTATAAATTAATTTTGAATTCTTGTCAAAATACTTATGTCCACTCCCATTTGCACATTTTGATTTATATTTTCTAAAGCTTACTTTTATACCAGTATTCGATACAAATTTCAATATTTTAGGATTTTTTGTTTAAAAGATATAATGGATTATTTATGAATTTTTCTTTGTCAAAAAAAACTTTTGTCCACCACTGTATTAAGAATATTTAATAGACGGCAATAGTAAACGAATAAATACTGTAAAGAAACAAATGGCCAAAAAAAAATCGCGAAATCAAAATCAATCATAAATTCACATTTCAGTTTCATAAATATCATAAAGACGCGTAAACCGGCAAGTAAAAAGAAGGAGTAGATCAAGTGGCCAAGAAAACCAAAGACCGAAGATAATCGTGAAGATTGGATAGATAGCAATTGAAGACGCGTATACTAAGTATTTATGAACTCGCAGGCGTAATAAATAAGAGGCGTAGATTGAACAACAATTTGCAAATTTTTCGTATGTCCTATGATTATTATGAAGATTTGATGGATGGCAATGTAGACGGGTAAATATGAGGTGTAGATGGAACGGCTTAAGGAATCGCAAAATTTGCAAATTCTTCATATGACCAAAGATAATTTTGAAGACTTAATAGACAGCTTAATAGACAAAATAAACGAATATACATATATAGGAAGTGTAAGCTCTATTGTCAAAAATTATTATTTGAGCTTGAATTTTTACAAACTTTATGAATTTTGGGAATCATTAAAATTGGATAGATGGCGATTGTAAGCGCGTAAATAGTTAGATACAACGGTCCGAAAAGTCGCGAAATTTGTAAAACGTTTTATATAATGTGGACGGGTAAATTGACGGGGAGATTTAATGGTTGGCTATTAAAGACGCGTAAATAAGAGGTGTCGGTCAATCGGCTTAAAGATATTTAAGCATTTGTTTAGATTGACACGAAGTCGTGTAAATCGATGGGTAAATAGAAGGTAGATAATACAGAGCAAAAAATCGTGTTAGATTATTTGATATATGGCCATTGTTTATTAAGCTTCACTTCTTGGTTTTGTGTTTAAATATATAGTCTAACCCATACGAGAATTTTGAACCGTTTGATCTAACCATTTACGCGTCTAAAATTGTTTTCTATCAAATCTTAACGATTCCCAAAACTGATCAAATATAGTAAATTTCTACCTAGGTAATACCATTGCTATTTTACCAATCTTTATGGACCGTTGGAACTACACCTCCAATTTACCCGTCAATTTACTAATTTATCTATCTCTGATATCTAAACTCAAATGATAATTTTGAACATTTCCTATATTTACCCCTCTGCTACTTGCCGTCTTTTAAGTCTTCGTTATAATCTTTTGTCCTACGAAAATCTTGCAAATTTCGCTATTATTTTTAACCGTTCCTACTTACCCGTCTACATTGCCATCCATCAAATCTTCACAATAATCTTAGGTCTTATGAATTTGTTGGTATCAACATTTTTATGTTGAAAAAGTGTAATATTAGTAAGATAAACTTCAACTAATTCCAAGTTCAAGAAATCATCTGCAACTCAACAAACATGCATTTCATTTTAACTATTTCCATTTCAATCATCAATCAATACCCTTGCCCCATCCCAAATGACTTCGTCACGGCACATTCCACACTTGATCTTCGGGATATTATTGGCTAGTAGGCAAATGGGATTCATTAGGTGGCACAATACAGCGCTAAGTAAGTTAGCGGGTATTAATTATGGGCCAAACAGTAGCCAAGTCTTTTCATCGACAAAAGAAAGCCCCGTCTAATGAGAGACACTTGAGGCTATCAAAGAGCACACACGCTGTGAGCCAAAGACAATGGCATCGTTTAGTGGCAAAAGGGTTGATGCTAGCCGAAAATGGAAAACAATTAACGATTATTGGCTGTCAATTTGTGGCTGAGGCCCGTTTTGTGCCAAATGGCGTTATGCCCGACTGATTAATTGAGCCGACTACCAGGCGTTTGTTCTGCCTCGGTTTACGGCCTCGTAACCATAATACTTAAATTTTATGCGCAACCAACTTCTGCCCCTGGGATGGGGAGGGGCAGGGGCAGGAGAGTGCTCTAAGCTTCCGTATGGTTTTCAATTTCGCCAGAAACCAAACACAAGTTGTTGCCGTTTCGAACATAGAAATAAATATTGAAAATTGGCTCAGCCAGCGCTGTGGGACCGGCTCTTGGAGACACGACGATCCGCAAACGATCACAGTTTCGATCTCGTGCAGAGCAACCAAACAGCATAAAGTTAATTGCTAATATGATTAATTGCACATTAACATGAAGTTTTATGGCCAATTATATGCGAAATATGCCACGAAGCCGCGATGGGAAATTCAGCCAGAAAGTGGAGCTGGAAAAGTTGTGCCAAAAATAACAAAAAAAAGGAAACCGAGGGATTTGGATGGGACTGGACGCAATTCTAACAACTCTTCACTGATCGAAAAAAAACGGTATTCAAACTGTGTGCTTCAACTTATGACTTAAAGAGCTGTACGCGGTGTAAAAGCACCAAATAATATTTGCTTTTTTAAACCGAATCTAAAACTGAACATAAGCTTTAACGTATAATACAAAAGCAGCGACTAAAGCTTTGTAAAGCCCCTAGATAGGATGCTGTCGATGAAAAGAATAAAGCAGTTGTCTTCCGTAAAAGATGTCGACTCTTATCGCCGTATTAGCCTCCTCAGATTTTTGAGCGGCAAGGCTATTGACTCTTTTCAGTGAAGCAGCTTCACAGGGTAGTCAATCAACTCCGCGATTCCTTGCTTGGCTTCACCTTATTAATTCCACCATGCTTTGTACCAGTCTTATCCAAAGAGTCACGCGCGGTATCATGCAATATTTTGTTGTTTTGTTATACGCTCATCAGTTTCTCTCTCTCTAAGATTGTCTATTTTCAATAGAGTCTGGCAAGAAGGATTGATCTTTAAGCCGATGCCAATAAGCAATATCTGTCTAGGCTCATTCAGTCCTTTTTGACAGACGGTTGAAGTGCGTAAAGCTCGCTTCTTTTTACTTCCTATACGTGCTGTTGTCCCGCAAGGAAGTAATCTGGAACCCTGTATAATACACAGTTCTTACTACTGACCTACTCTTCCCTGATATCCAAGGTTCACTTTCTGTCACCTAAGAAAGATAACAGTCCCAGATCTGACCTTAGCACTTCGTAGATGCAAAACTTCTCAGCTCACTCTGGTCGGTGTTCGTTTTTACATATCTAGGCGCTACATTAGACAGGAGGCTCACCTGGAGGCCCCATGGTAATCGAGTCTGTGGCTCTGCCCGTTTAAGACTTCAGAAAATGAACTGGCTACTCCGGCAGGAGAGTGGCCTTTTCCTCAAGGCTAAAATGAGCCTTCTTAAATCAATTGTCCTCCCTACGCTTAACCTTGTTATTAAAGGGTGGATTTTTTAGCAGCTTTCCGATTTGATTTTAAAAAAATGCATAAAATTTTGAAGAATGTATGAAAATTTATTTTTGAGTCGATACAACGATCCATTTAATTTAACGTTAAAAGATGATTTCATGTAAATGTTGACGACGGCTGCGTCTCTAATGGTTCATACGCTGGGTCCAAGTTTTGGCATACTCACTCCACGTATCGGTAGGTTACGAATTAATTCTTCAATATTGGCTTTTAGTGCGTCAACTGTTGCGGGCTTGTCGCTAAAGATCCGCAAAAAATAGTCTTAAGGCGTTATATCGCACGATCTAGGCAGGTTTCGAGTGCTGTGTGGCATGAGACACCGTCTTGTTGAAACCACATGTCATCCAAGTCCAGCTCTTTCATTTTAGGCAAACAAAAGTTTGTCTAACTGTGTCTCCATTCACAGTAACGTTCCTGCCTTCGTCATCTTCAAACAAGTAAGAGCGTTGCAGTCGAATGGCAATTGAGACACACACACATACATGCGCGCACACTGACTCATACGCTCTAGAAGCCTGAAATAGGCACAGCGCTTTTCCCCCTTTCCCCCTGTTTTAAAAAATAATTATTAAATATACAAGGCCTAAGATTATATACCAGAGATGGGCGCGCGCGTTCCTATCGTGCAACGTATATAACTGAGCTTTTAAGAACACAAAAAATCTGGTGGGTAAAATGAACTACGCTGACAGTAATTTTTCCCAAATTTTTTATGCATGTGGTTTTGGTGTTGTTTTGTAAATGTGCTAACAGTAAAATCAACTGAAGAAATTTGTAAGCTTCACGAGTTTTGTGGTTGCATTTAACAATGTACTTAATAATAATAATCTACAACTATTTTGTCAAATTTTTTCTTTGTTATAATAAGTTACTGCTACTACAGTAACTTTACCATAAATTAGTAACTCAGACATGATTTTTTCAACTCATACTTTGGTTTACAGCAATTAACTGGACCCACAAGTTAATCTATCCGAACATATGGTATAACTTTTTGAATGTATTTGATGTACCGAATAACTGTTCCAAATCTAACCGAGAAAATTGTTGACTTTGCAAATTTAAGTTGGTCTTATATAGAGCACTTCAACGAAATTTGAACTTGAGAATTCCTAGGGTTCTATTTATGCGATATTCAAGAAATTTAATACAAGTAATATTTAAAGGGCGTTGCTTTTAACGCGCGCGTAGCCTAACTGGTAAAAACGTGCTTGCAATAGTGTTGAGTCCAATAGCCCCGAGTTCAAATCCCCGCAGAGTAAGTAAAAATTTTTAAAATTTAATAAATATTTGTTTAATTCGAACAATTGTATCAGAACGAAAATTGGTGGGTGGGAGTAGTGGGGTGGTTGCATCTTCTGCTCTGGGATGATGATGAGCTCAAGTAGATGGGCATCTTGTGACTGCTAAAATAGTATCCCACTCTACTGTTGCACAGTTGTGTAACAGCTGTCAAATTACCAATTGTATGGTAAAATTACTGTGAACTCAGTAAGAAAAGTACTTACTGTAAACATCGGTAAATACTACTTATTATGTGGGTGGGTTGGGGCATTTTAAACAAGATTTTCAGTTAGATTTACAATGGCAATAGTTCCTCTTACGTAAAGGTTTACGTGAAAGTTACACTACAATTTGGTTAGTTTTACCAACTTTGTGGGTTGGCGAATTTCCAACCCACAATATCGGTTAAATATACCCACAGATTTCCGTGCCAAGAAGTACTGCTTGGTGGCATCGCTGGACTTAAGGAACGCGTTCAACAAGGCCAGATGGAGTTGCATTATGAATGCACTGAACAATGCTGAAGTTCCAGCAAACCTCCAAAAAATGGTGCAGGATTATTTTTCGAGATCGAGTTCTTATATATGAGACAGACCATGGCCCTTATGCAGTGACTGGATGAGTACCTTTGCTTTAGAACCTGATTTATAATGGTATACTGCAGTTTTAACTCCCGGAAGGCCCAACAATTATAGGCTTTGCGGACGACATAGCACAAATTGTCGTCGGAAAACACCTCACAAACACTGAAGAAACCTGCAACACAGCGATTGCCAAGGTCAGCGAATGACTTAGCGTTTCAGAATTGACATTGGCAGACCAAAAAACAGAACTGGTCCTGATAAGCAGCAGAGAAATGCTAGGCCACAATTCGTATATGCAACTCTGCAATAACATCGCGATAGACCAAAGGCTGAGCTTTAAGCAGCATCTCTTAGACGCTTTGTTGTAATTAATCTCTGTTGATACTCTCCATCGATCTCAAGCCTGCCAGATACAAAAAATATTTTTATAAACTTAGTGAGTTTATGCTGGCTCTAGGTCCGGAAAAGTTGTGTTTGTTCACAACTGAAAACAACTTATGCATTATTGTACACCAAATATGAGCTGGTTGCCTATACGGTACCGTTTCATCATTCTCCCGAAAAAAACCTCTTTTTCATTTAAGTTAAGTTTAACCGCCGTTATTTTAAAAATTGTTTCTGATTTCATATCAAATACATCTTGATCTAATTATTTAATGTTGAAAAATATAATTAAAGAAATATTTTAGAAAAGTTCAGGCACAGCTGCCCCCATCTTTTCGGAAATCTGGCTACGCCCTTGATAATTATGCTTAGATTATAATCTGTAAGTCTTTAAAGCCTACACTTAGATAAGATACAAATTTAGTTCGTCACAATACTTCACATGAAAAACAAGTAAGACCGTTGCAGTCGAGTAGCCCGACTTCAATATACCCTGTACAATTGACAACGAGAGCGTAAGTTAAAGTCGGCTCCATCTGGTGACCATCTGAAAAGTATGCAACATTTTTTTTAGGTTGGGTGGGGTGGTTCGGGGGGGCTTGATTCACTTTTTTGCTCATAACTTGAGAACCGTTCATCCGATTTTTATCATTTCTTCGGCAAATCGATTCATTTTGCTAATTACTAACTATCTCTAGAAGGTACGAATCGTCTATCTTCAAAACTGTGGGAGATATAACGTTTTTTCCAAATTGCGGGGGCGGGAGGGGCGTGGCCAAAATTTGAAACAAACTTGATCTGCGTGCAGATAAAAGAAGCATTTGTCCCATACATGTCAAACCTCTATCTCTTACCATCTCTGAGATCTAGGTGTTCATACAGACAGACGGACGGACGGACGGACGGACGGACGACAGACAGACGGACAAGGCTAAATCGACTCGGCTGTTGATGCTGATCAAGAATATATATACTTTATAGGGTCGGAAATGTTTCCTTCTCCCTGTTACATACATTTGCACAACTTCATTATCCCCTTTTACCCATTTTTAATGGGTACAGGGTATAAAAACACGTTTGAACTGCTTTGAAATCAGAACAATTTTGAACAGGAGCCTTTCTTGTACGAAGTAATGTGCCCAATTAAATTTGTATCTCTTTTGACAACACGCTTTTTAAGGTTTAAGGAAAAAGAAACTCTGACTATTAATGTAATTTGAAAAAATTTGGAGTGTAGTTTCAGAAAACTATTGGAAACCGTTGAAAGATTAGATATAACTCTCTAAAAATTGTCACTAGCAGTTTTATGGTGAAGAGGTTCCTTTAAAGCTTTTGAAAATAACTATATTATCGATATATCGATGTTTTTCGAAGACGATATATCAAATATCGATGTTGAAAATTTGGATTTTTGATATTATCGATTTTGATATTTTGAGAAATATCGACAACCCTACGCATAACATGAATGAAAATAATGAGATCAGCATTAGGGTTCAAGGAGAGAATTATAACAGTAGTACTGCCGGGACTCGGGATGGATTTCAATGGGTACAGGGGAATAAAAATTTGTTTTGTTTAATAATACCCCGACCAATAATAAATAAAGTGCATTTATCGAGATGCATTGGCAGTGCCGCAATACTTTTTGCTACTCTCCACACCAAATACGGCTCGCTGAACTCAATTTTCTGATATACAGGTGAATGAAAACAAAAAAAAAAAAAAAATTTACGTGGGTTCCCTATATTTTTATTTTAAAACAAGCTCTTTTTAAAAGGTTTTATACCGAAATCCTTGGTGGAGTAACATAGGCCCAACTGCTTCGAATGGCGCCGAATCGATAATTCACGTTCATTAACAGCACTGGCGAATACAGCTGCAATATTTTCCTCTGTCCGTACTCTGCGTATGCCTGTTGGTGAATGAAAGACCAATAATGTTAATTTGGTGTGAAATTTAGTCACAAGATTCGGAATAGCGGCATCAGAAGGTCGCCAAACTGACCATTAAATGGAGGAAGTACTTGATGCACTTTCTTAACCGGGCATTGATAATAAAATTCCATAATCTGCAGGCGTTGTTTTTGTGGTCTATTGATCGATTATAGACAAAACTGAACATGTTTGACAGTAACATGTCACACGAATACAGCTGAGCTGCCAAAAACAGTGTTGCCAAAAAGAAAGTTGCTAAAAAATCACCTTTTTTTGCCCTTACAAACTGTTTCATCCACTATGTTCCTTCACTACTAACAAGACGAAACATAGTTTAGGGATTACTACTTCTAGCGTTTAAGCTGGTCGTTAATGATCATTCATTTGTTTAATTCGCCATATTTTCCACCCCTTTGACACTTCTTAATAAATTCGTTTATTCTTCAAATTGTTTGATCCGAACTCCAAGTCCATTTCCGTGCGAACGACAGCGCCGTTTTTTTGATACATTTCCAAACTTGATTTCACTAGATTTTTTTCTTATGCTACAGCATTTTACTCCATACAAAAACTGCCAATTTCTGTTCCATTTCACGCACATTTTCGCCCCCAATTTCGATTTGCGCTTAAAACTATGCAACACTTTTGTGCTCTCAGCCCATTTCCATTCATTTGACTCAAATTTAGACGCATTTAGAATGTCACTCAATTACATTTCACTTTCCAAGGGAATGCCACTCAGAGAAACACATGTGTGCCAGTGCCAGCCCCTGTGCCTGTGCCTGTGTCCCATTCCCAGTTTTTTTTTTTTTTTGTTCCCCCCCATTTGCTCTGTGCATGGATTATACAATGTTTTCGACCGCAAAAATACATGCACTGAAGAGATCTTTTTCCAGCATTGATGGAGGAGGGCGACGGCCACTCGTGTTTGTTGTTCATTGTTTCCCTCATTTTCAATTGAAGAGATTTATTTTGCATTCGCTCGGTTGGGGCATCGCAACGCGCTCAGTTGCGATCGGAACGCGCGCCGTTACAGTTAGCCAAATGAAACGGAATAATATTCAAATAATATTCAAAATAATAATTAGAAAACTTTTTTGAGTGTGTGTCGGTGTGTGCGTGTTTGCGTGTGTGAGGAATTTTAAGTGGAAACATAAACACAAAAAACTTTCTGTTGAAAGCGAATTCCTGAGTTGACAATTTTGCAAGAACCTAAATTGTGGCACATATTTGAGGTAAGCTTTCAAAACTATAGATATATATGTATATGCGTTGTTCTTTCTATATAATAATTGCGCAAATTATTTTGTTTAGTCTACATTTTGATTGAATTTGACTTTTTCAACCCAAGTTTAGCATAAAAAGGGGGCCAACCATTTGTTTGGTGATCAGTTTGTGCCAGTCCAATTTAGTGCCGTTCAATTATCAAATGTTTTATGCTCTGTTGTGGCGTTTTGACAGCCCCCAGACCCCAACTACACTGGGAATATGCCATAAATTTTTATGGTTTATGCCCAAACTGAAAGCACTTTTATTTTTGTTTATTTATGCACACAAAACAAATAATTGTTCATAACTAAAAATGTAATAGCAGAATTCTCAGATTTTACTGGATGCTGTTTATCAACACAGTTGGAAATCGTTGGCATTATACGATATATGAACATGCAATATTTTCCTGCGGCATAAACAAACATTTCTAAATTATCTGTTTTCGGTATATACAGCTACACCGATTTATATATATACAAGTATTTACTTTGATATACGTGTGTATATTTCTTGATCTGTTTGTCTGCTGGGAAGCTTTAAGATGCCACGTTCTGTGCTTCTGTTTTGTTGCCTTTGGCAGTCCCTCAATTTTTGTGTCGGTTCCGTTCTGTTCGCAATCTTTAAATCTCTCGGCAGTGTTCCATTTTTCTGTTGCAACAAACTATCAATATTTGGCTTAGTTTATTTAGCTGATTGCCTGAACAGCTTCTTATAATTACAGTACATTTCGGATAGTTGTTTGCTTTTCCCAATGTAAGCTGAAAATTTCAAGGAAATGGGAAAGTTTTATAAACCAATCCAATCACTTTGATGTATATCAAGCTAACGAATACAAGTTCCTCCAGATAATCGAGAAAACGAGTAAGAGTGTTGCAGTCGAGTGCCCCGACTTTAAAATACCCTGTACTAAGTAACTGATTTCCTAAGTTAGTATGGAGTGATCATGTGAACCAAGTTCAGTGGAATCATTAACTCAAATGTCGCTAATGCGATACTTCATACAGAGCATCATAACACATTATCCCTTTTGGAAATTAACCTTCACCTATATAAACTATATTAAATGGGTTTAAAATGGCTAGAAATTTCAAATCACTCCTTCTATAGGGCCAACACAAGGCAGATATGTTTCTTGACGACTGAAATAGTTATGGGACTTCTAGCTTGATACCCAGTTACGTTCAGGTTAGTTTCTTATTATTTACTGTAAGGGTGCCCAGTCCCTATGCGCACGCCAAAACGTAGTGCAACAACAACTTCATATGTTCTCTCTTCGCTTTATAAGAGAGTTATGTCTCTTGCAAATTCGAGCACAACATCTGTATGTGCCGTTGTGTGTATCACACAGCCGCGAGCAAACACACTCACACATAAACAAATATCGGTTTTTTTTTTTTTATTTTTCTGGGAAACCCCCCCTACGGGCGAGGTGGGGGCGCCTATTAATTATATATTTTAATTCCCCCCCCCCCAGTCAAAAAAAAATAAAAGTTTATTTTATCAGCCAGTTGAAAAGACCAAAAAAATTTACTACCCAAAAAAGTTCATAAAGTTTTGTTTAAAATGCTTGCAGGCTTTGTTGTAAAGATATTAAGCAAAAATTTTTGCAGGGTTAATGTTCTTACATACAAACATACAAAATTTCATATATAATATTATAAATATCTATAAATATAAAAGAGTGTCTCTAAGACTGACTTACTCACTGATAACCACTCCACGCACAAGCCAAAAAGTAAAAATAAAAAACCGAAATTTGGACATGAGTTTCTGTTAGTGGTGAAAGTGCGTACTAAGACGGGGTTTTGAAAAATTCCACCCGGAAAATTCGGAAAAGCGTCGGAATAGTTTGTATGGAAAAATTTTATTTTTCATCCTATTGCACACTGGCCGGAATCGCCAAAATTTTGTCATAAAGTCAAAAAGAAAATGTTGAAATATTGGAAAAAGCTTATTCCTCTGAAAGAGTATAGAACCATGAACTCTAATTGCTGGTTCAAAACATTGTTTGTGCATCCCTGGAATTTTGGCACGGTCCTGAAAATAGGTTTTTTTCAACCGAACAAGTATTGCTCTGGTGCCATGGCACGACCTGTTCTTTCAAAATTTAAAACAGCTATAAATGTATACAGCAATTAATGTTTTGTAATGCCAAAATGTTGCAAATGGAATGTAAATTATAGGAAAATAAAGAAATTCGGAGCTTTTTTATGTTGTGCCTTTGTTTTTATAAGAGGTTGCTGTGGTATTTTTTAGACAAATCTAACCTTAATGTCACTTGTTCCGTGCAGTAAAAGTGGGCAGCTCCTCGTTGCTTCTCGCAACTAAAGATGCAATTGTGTCCATTAATATGTATATGACTTGGTGCAATTAATACATTTTGCTAGTTTTTGCTTGTTTTCGAAATATTTGATATTGTTGCAGACGGAAACAGTGTATTTTATTATTTTTGGCTAAATTTGCAAAAACAAAATATTAAGAAAATCGACCAATCCCGACTGTAATATACTCTGTACCTCCGACGGAGAATGCTTAAAGTGTATTTTGCTGCTGCAGCAACACCAGAACGCAACGGAGCTGCAGCGCTGCGACATCGAAATTTCTTTTGCTTATAACTTAACTATCGACTGTCCGATCTTCGCCATTCCTTTGACAGATTGATAAGTTAAGTTGATTACTAAATATGTCTAAAAGGTTCAAACCATATATCTTCAAAATTGTGGGAGATATGACGTTTTTTCAAAATTGTGGGGGCAGGAGGGGGCGGGGCAAAAATTTAAAATAAATTTAATCTGCCTGTGAGTATAAGAAGTTTATGTTTCTTACATATCAAACCTCTATCTCTTACCATCTCTGAGATCTGTGCGCTCATAGGGAAGGTGTTGTATGCAAAGTACGAGCAATAATTTGACACGTGTTTTCCCGATTTTGAATAATCCGCCCACGAGGTAAATGGCATGCAAACAACTGGTTTTCATCCGATTGGCTTGAAACTCGATTTGTAAGGACAGAATAAGTTTAAAAATGTGGTTTTTCAGAGATGGAAATTTGGACCTAAGCGTTCGGAAAATTGCCGGAAAAATTCTACATGAAAAAACTATTTATCATCCGATTGGTGGAAACTCGATTTGTAAAGGACAGAATACGAAATAATTAAAAATGTGATTTTTTCAATGTCCGGAAAATCCACCCCCAGGCGTGAAAATGCTCGGAAAATTCTACATGCAAAATAACTATTTTTCATCCGATTCAGCTGAAACTCGGTTTGTAAGGTCAAAATGAAAATTCATTTGTGCTTTCATTTTCCGATGTTGGAAATAACGCCGGGATGTGGGAGGGATATGGATGGGATGTGGGTGGTATGCAGATGGGAAGTGGGTGGGATGTGGGAGGGAAGTGGGCGGGAAGTGGGAGGGATGTGGGAGGGATGTGGGTGGGATGTGGGTGGGATGTGAAAGGGATGTAGGCGGGATGGTAGGTGGGATGTAGGTGAGAAGTGGAAGGGATGTGGGTGGAATGTAGGTGGGAAGTGGATAGGATGTGGAAGGGATGTGGATGGGATGTGGGCGGGATGTGGGCGGGAAATAGGAGGGATGTGGGTAGGATGTAGAAGGGATGTGGGCGGAAAGTGAGTGGGAACTGGGGGAAATTGGGTGTAAAGGGGGTGGGATGTGGGTGGACTGTAGGTGGGAAGTGGGAGGGATGTGGATGGGATGTGGGCGGGAAGTGGGGGCGATGAGGGGGCGAGTGGTGGGGAGTGTGTGGGAACTGGGGGGAATCGGGTGTAGAGTAGTGGGTGGGATTGGAGGGAAAACCCATCAGCAAAGTTCGGTTTCTGTGTTCTACAGGATATTATATCTAATATTGTTTGGTAATATTACTGTTGAAAATTATTGCTAGCCGCTACCCGCTTTTTGCAACTTCGCGATTTTTGGTCCTTTTGACCAAACTTCGCCTTCTATTACCGTCTTCATCTCAATCTAACTTCATATAAAAATATTGCAAATTTTAAAATTTCCTTAAGTCGATTGACCGACACCTTCTATTTACCCGTCTATAATTGCCATCTATCAAATCTTAAAATATCTAAGATCAAATGACAATTTTGGAAATTGCACCATTTTTTTGACAGTTCGGTTTACTTATTTACACTTCCAATATTTACCCATCTACTACTGCCGTCCATTAAGTCTTCATTATAATCTTTGGTCATATGACCAATTTGTAAATTTCTCGATTTTCTTAATAGTTTGATCTAAACCTCTACATTGTCATCCATTAAATTTTCACAATAATCTTAGGTCATATGAAAAATTTGCCAACTTTTGCAATATTTTGTAGTGTTCAATCGACGCCTTCAATTTACCAACACCTGCGCTTTCTTAAATAATCAAATGAAAATTTGAATTTCTCCAGTTTTGGTCTACACCTAAAATCTTCATAATAATCTTAGGTCCTGTGAAAAAGTTTACTTTGATCAACATCTTCTATTTACGAACTCCTGCATTTTTATCTAATCATCAAGCGCTTTAACAAACACATACTTTTAAAATAATTTTGCAAATTTCGCGGTTTTTTAACCATTACTTACATAGCCTATGTTCAAGTACAAGCTAACAACTCTCTGAGCAAATTACTTCCGAATTTGTTTAACCATTTGTGCGTGATTTGTCGTTTGTCTTGTTCAAATAGTTTTCACACGGAAAAGTCTATTAAACTTATTATACTTTCAGAATCAAGTTTATTTTAAATTTTTGCCAGGCCCCCTCCCGCCGCACGAATTTGGAAAATCGGTATATCTTCCACAGTTTTGTAGATAGATGGTTGGACCTTCTAGACATAGTTAGTAATTAGTATTTTTTATTGATTTGAGGAATGATAAAGATCGAAGCGTAGTCTCCAGTTATGAGCAAATAATTGAATCACCCCCCACCACCCGCTTCCTGCCCTTTCACAACTAACGCCGCACAAAAGAGAGAGAGAGAGAGGGAGGGGGAGAGAATGAGAAGAGCGCAGCACTGCATTCAGCTCCTACTCTAGGTAAAGAGTATATTATAGTCTGGCTTGAACGACTTTCTCATCTGTTTTTAATTTCCTTCCTTATTTTCCTTTTCTTGTGAATGTACGTTTATATGTTTGGGCATTTTGACCACTGTGCATTGGTAAATTTTGTTGCGAGCCCGCGAATCGGAACTGCCCTGATATAAAAAAAATTATATATTTCCAATTCAGCCTTACTTTTATTCCGAATTTCCAACTTTGGTCAGTTCTCTGTTTACATTTTTAGAGTGCGTTCAATAGAATTGATTTGGGTTCTTCTGCTCACTTCAACCTCCCAAATGTCACGTACATATTTGCGGGCATATTTCACATACCAGCGAAGCATTCCAAAATTACCAACTCGTGCCGGTGCCCAAATTGAATGCACTGCTGGTCAAGTGCGTCACACAACAAGTGTGGATGTGATTTGATGCCCGGGTAGAAATTCAACGGAAAGGTGATGTGTTTATTTATTCCTCCCCCCTGACCCCACCAAAATGAAAACATCCCAAATTTTGCAAATACTTAAGTTTTGTTTACTTTTCGAGAGCAAAGACAGGATATATACTAAGTGTGTGGAGAGGATGCTGGGCAATATCAATAGCCCTGAAGGTCAGTCGGGGCTGAAGCAGTTTTTCCCCCAAAAACCTGAACCCGACTCAGACTCAGACGCCGTCTGTGCCACACATGTGTTTTGTGGCACGATCGTAGGTAGACGCTGTGCCCACATGTGTCGACAATAGAGCACCAAATGCAACTCGAAACAATATTTGCCCTTGCCTGGTCTGGTGCCACACAAAAAGGGGCGGGCGGAGGGCAGCGTTGTTTTTAATTTCTTTAATTTTTTCATGCCGCCAGATGTGGGCTGGAAAGATCAGAAAGCCAGAGCACACCGAGAGCGCTCCGACAGAGAGAGAGAGAGAGAGAGGGAGACGCGCATATGTGAAAAATTAAGGCAACGGCAACCGTTGAAAGCGAAAAGATGCGGGAAGCATTGAAAGAAGCCAACGACCAACAATGAGACTTTTTGTACACACACGAAATGCTCATCCGGAGCGTACAGAACATTGGAAAACAGAAAATAAAAGTGGAAGCAGGGCCACTAAATTGAGTCGTCGACGCCGGCGCAGTGAGTAGGATGTTTTTAGTGCCAGTTGTCGGATGGTGAGCGTAGGAACTACGTTGCTGAATTTGGAACACACAGTTTTCGATTAGCTCTGTGGAAATTCACAACGCGTACGGAAAGATCGGGGCACCCTCTCCCCATATACATACATCTATATGTATACACCTAAAAGTCATTCGCTCTGAGTGTATGTGTGAGTGTGTGCAAAAAATAGACTATTATTGAACAAATGTGCAGCTGAAGGTAACCTTCTTACAAACTTTGTAGTCCTCCCCCTCTTTCTCCCCATTCTCAATTCATGGCACGCGCTTGAACCTCTCGGATTTGCGGGTTCAACAAGCTACCGGAAATGTGCGCGACATTTTAATTAAGCTTTAATCAAGTTCAACAAGTTTACCACAAATCTCAGTTTGCCAAAATAAAATTCTTTGGCATTTAAATATGAAAATGAAGAACATCAAAAATTATGAATGAAATAAGCAAACTTTTTGGACAACTTGTTTATAAACAAAACAGCAAAATGCTCTTAACTGAACTCAATTTACTCTCCCAACGGATGTGGCTGTTGGCCAGATACACATATTTATATGCTCTTCCCAAAAAGGGGTATATGAAACATGGTCATAAATAATATTTCGAACCATTTGATACATCATCCGGGGTCACTTTTTTATTAAAATTCATCAAATTTGTAAACAGAAGATATAGTCAGATGACTATTAGGGTCTGCAACCTGCTTCGATACCGATCCTCTTGCGAATCGGATAGGTTTCGGCTTCATTTTTATACTCTGTTTACTAAAATTGCAAATCTAAGATGGAAATATTTTCGTTTGTTCGTTGGTTTATTTTGGAAAAATTTTGTGAAGAGCTGCCCGTCGCCGTTGTCTTTATAACTCGACTATGGTTCATCCAATCTTCACCAGTCCTTTAGCGAATCCATAAACAATCTTGATTACTAAATATCTGTAGAAGGCACGAATCTGTCTACAAAACTGTGGGACATATGACAAATTTTCCAATTTGCTAGGGCGGTAGGGACATGGCACAAATTTGAAACAATCTTGATCTGCGTGCAGACTAAAGGAGTCTATATTTCAAATTTGGTTGCTCTCAGTCTTCTAGTCTCTGAGGAGATCTGGGGGTTCATAAAGAGACGAACGAACTAATGAACAAGGCTATTTCGACCCGATCGGGGAGCGCTGTGCCTATTTCAGAGTCGGTGTGCGCGCGTGCATGTGGGTGTGTCAACTGCAACGCTCTTACTTCTTCATCATATTTACTTGTAACTTGAAACTCGACTTGTAGGAATAATTTGTGTAATAATTTGTGATGTGATTTTCCGATGTTGGAAAATCCTTCAAATTAAAAGGGAATACAGCTACCCTATGTGGCAAAAACCTACTACCTAGGTCGGATTTCAAGGCCAATCGTTATTTTCTAGCCGATCTGAATGAATTCAGAAGGTTTTCACCTATACTTAAATTTCGGAAAAACTACTAGATAAGTTGGGAATTGGATGGCGGAGGTGTGTTGAAGGCCGTTGTGTTTGACCCGATTTATGTTAAATTGCAATTTATTTTTAATTTTTATATCTTTTTTGCTTATTTTCATCCTTACTGGATAAGTATTTAATTCGCATGTTACCATTTATTTTTGGATTGGTGTAAGATTAGTTAGATGTTTTGGAAAGTTGCCAAGGGAAGATTCTCAAAAGAAGATTCCGGCTCTGACACCATTTATCTTTCTACTTCGAAGTAGTTGCCTTGTAGCCAATTTAAGTCTCTCTATCTAGTCCGCAGATTGTTTGACAATTACGTTGGCTATCATTGGGACATTTAGTTCCTGTTCCAGGTTTTTCCTGCACATGTACCAGGCCGCTCCCCATAGTCATCCAACAATTTTAAGTAACCTCCTAAATTCTGTAATCTTGAAAATAGATGAAGACAAAGCCTGCATGGACGGCATCTTATAAACAAGACAGAAGGGATTTTGCGAAAAGTCTTATGTCTTGGAGGGAGCAGTTATAAAATGTGGTATTCTTTGATGAGAAAAAGTTTAACTTTAATGGGCCAAATGATTTTAGTTACTACTGGCACGAAATTAAGGTGTCTGAACGCATTTGAACCTCCCGAAACTATGGTGATGTTTTGGGTTTTGACTACGAACGCTCTTAAAGAAAATGGGGAGTAAGGGCAAGTAAACTTTGAGAGAATAGCGTTGGACACAAAGAGAGAGAGAGAGAGAGAGCGAGTGGGAATACTAATACTATTACTTTGTATAGTAGTAGTATAGTCAACTAGGGTTGTCGAATATTTCAAAAATATCTATATAAATAAAATAACTTATTCAGTTAAATCTTCGAAACTTAAAAACTTCTGATTTTACCAATAATCGTTAGACATAGATTTTAGGAGGACGCGTTGAGTTATGTGCTCTTCGGTCATTCTGCTTCTGTTGTTAGAAAGCACACTTTTTATAGCCAATGCCAATCGTTCCGATGGCACGGAGCTTCCCGGTGTAATAACATATGACAATGCCAAGTCAGAAAGCACTGGCAATGCGTCTTTCTCTGCAATCCAGAACTTAATAGGGTCCCGTTCCATGGCAAACAACGGTAAATTCCAATTGTACTAAAATAATTTATTTCCTGTCCTGGTGGTTGTTAAGATATCATGGCAGTATTGTGATCGGCGAAAAGCAATCCTTCAAAAATTACGTCTTCAGATGTCGCACACTTGTGTTTAAAGGGGTGTGCAGCATGACTATAGGCGACTGCCACTGTTTGACGACAGTCGTCATGCTGCAATCATGTTATTCTTTACTGTTTTTAAAAATGAGCTGAATTTCAGCCAAGCACCTCCATGCTTTGCGATTAAGTGCGCCTTTATGTTTGTTGAGTTGCCATGGTCCTTACAATGTTTTGCACAGTTTACAGTTAATAAAACAACTTTTAAACATTGTGCCTTACATGTCCAGAGCACAAGAAACAGTTATTCGCAACATTGTGACTGAAGGCTAAAACAAAAATATCCCCGAAAAATATAACCAAAAAATATTTGATGTCCGATATATCACTTCCGAAAAATATTCGATAATGATATTTTTCATTTTGGGCAAAAATATCGATATTTCGATAAATCTATAATATTTTCGACAACCCTAGTGTCAACTGCTGCCGTTATATTCGATAACTAACGACTAGGGTTGTCGAAAATATTATCGATATATCGAAATATCGATATTTTTGCCCAAACTGAGGAATATCATTATCGAATATTTTGCGGAGGCGATTTGGGCTTTACATAGCCCAAAGGGCCCAGCCGAGCTAAGTCTACAAATCTCTTGACTTCTTCGCTTCTAGTTTTGGCACAAGTGATAGATTTTAGATGAGACATAAGGCTAACTTCGTCAGTAGATTTAATACACTTGAAAAAGCTAGTCTTAACGGTTAGCGATTTCGACCAAACTCCGCAGATCAGTTTAAAAACATACAATAATAACAATGACCGTGTTTAATTTATATAATATAAAAAACAAACCTTTTTTTTTTTCCCAAACCCCATCCCCACACAAAAAATGTATAGAGAAAAAATCGTTATTACAAACACACACCCACCACATATTAACAGGAAAAACAAAAAAAAATTCAATTCTAAATTTTAACACAATAGCTTTTAGGGGGGGGGTATAAGTAAAAAAAAAAAAAAAAAAGGGAGGGACAAAGCTTAATCGACTTAGCTCGTCATGTTGATCAAAAATAAATATACTTTATGTGTTGTTGTGTATGTTATACCGATGTGTTCCGGAAATTTCTAGAGATTTAGGGGTCAGTTGTTTTTGAAAACAACCAATCCAAATGTCGGTGTTCCACAAATGTCGGAGATTTCGTTTTTCGGAGTTAGCTTCGGAGTCGCTGGCAAGAAACAGCTGACTGGAAGTAATTGCGTTGTGGCTGCCAATAGGGTTGTCGGCTTCAAAATAATTTGATTAATTGTTGGATACAAATTATTTTTTGAAGTTTCTAAACCAAATGCTGAAAGCGTTTTTGGTATGCACTGAGTTAAAAACTTATAAATAATTTTTAAGCCATTAATACTCAATATTATCGGTTTAAGAATTAAACTAAACTCTGACCGGGCATAAAATTATTTTGTGTTGACATTAACTTGACAACCCTGTTGCTTACAAGTGAGTGAAATGCACAAATATAAATTCAAAGATGTCCGCGGTTGCATTAATTTCTTTGGATAATGCTGGGAGGAGGCCGTTGACGAGGGACTCAAAATTGATGCAAAAGTTTCAGAAATGATGCAATCCTTTTTGGCCTTTTGATAAAGCGTAAGCTTCTTTTCTGCTGTGATATGCAGCTTCTGTTCCATATGACATTACTGCCTCTTCCTCCGGAGTTCAATGTTGCCACCATAAAATTTAAAAAATCAAAATAAATGTAAAAAGTGAAGTTAAAAGTTACACCGCTGACACAAGTTGTCTTCCATTTCATGGTTTGAAATTATCGCCGATAGAATATATTGATAGCTTTTTCGATACTTCATTGAATTAATCAATTAAATATGATTTTATTAAACTGCTCATTTATCCACATAATCTTGTTAAATTTATTCTTCGTTTTAGAGTATAAGCTTTTAATTTTGAAAAGAAAATTAAAACTCCGAAAATTTTATTATCATAATTGGAAGAAGTTGGCAGGTTTGCTAATTGTTGCTTTCAGCAGCTGTTAATTTTTATTGCTTAAAACCCATCAAATCTTTAATAATATTAATGCAATTCGAGAAGTTAAGCATTCAAGTTGTATTCCGCATTATTCTATTGGACTCAATTGTCCTTATTAGCAAAACATGGGCCAAATGTCGCCACAAAATTCGCAACATTTGAAAACAACCAAAAGAGGTTTCAGGAACACCGACAATTGATTTTGAGTTGCTTTCGGGTTGTTAGAGGTTTGTAGAACACGGCCGATAATACACTTTTGGAGTGTATTACAAATCAGAAAGTCGGTCAAGCCAAGCGACTACAATATACTCTGTACCCAGAGCTGAATGCAGCGCTGCTGCTGTGCTAATCTCTCTCGCTCTCTCTTTGTTGAGTAAAATGCGGTGTTGGTTGCGTGTGTTTGGGAAAGAGGGGGCTTTTTATTCTTTTTTGGTCATAACTTGAGAACCGCACATCCGATCTTTATCATTTCTTTGGCAAATCGATACATGTTGATGATGTCTAATTATCCTTAGAAGTTTGCGGGGGTGGTAGGAGGCGTGGCTAAAATTGAAAATAAAAATGATCAGCCTCCAAGTATAAGAAGTTTATGTCCCATACTTGTCAAACCTCTAGGTCTTACCATCACTGAGATCTATTTGACGGACATGGCTATATCGACTCGACTGTTGATGCTGATCAAGAATATAAATACTTTAAAGGGTCGGAAATGATTCCTTCTCCCTGTTACATACATTTGCACAAACTTAATATACTCTAAAAATGTTGTTTTTTCTTATCCCAACGGAAATGTACATAAATCTAATCATATGCATTCTTTTCAGGTATTGCCGCCACATCAACAACATCAAAAAAATTCAGCTGCAGCTGCTGAATGATCTATGAACTCGCTGTGACGCCGCCCACCGATACTCTTAGTGACATAAGATGGCTGGTCGTCGGCTGCCATAAATCCATCATCATGCAGAGTAAATCACACTCAAGTAACCATAATTAAGAGTCATCTACATTTTGGGGAAGTATTTCCGTTGCAACGGGAGAAGGAGAAGGAGAAGAAGGTGATCATCGATTGCAATCGGACCCACTTCAAAGGCTAAGGCTAAAAACACATGTTGCTATTCTCCCCCTACAATAAATTAGAAGAATAGAAGAAGAACTGCGGGAGTAAAGTGGATTTCCGGTGAATAAAAAACCGAGAACACATGCGACACAACTCTGCGAGAGTTGCAGTTGCAGTGTAAAGAGCCCTTAGGGTGAGAGAGATACAAATACAAAAATAAATATGCTAAAAATGGAATACATCAGGCTATGTTTGCTGCTCTTCTGCTTTGGAGTAGCCCTTTTAACAGAGGCACGACGACCGCCTGCTAGCTCTCAGGAGCTCAAGGACTATGATTCAGCTAACAGCTCTAGCTCGGTGACTTTGACCAATGAAGAGGACAACGATAACGAGGCTGAGGAAGATGAACAAAAATCCACTAATGTCAGCAATGGCAAACAGTTTGCTCCTTATTTCAAGAAAATCAAATCCCTTTCCGAGCTGTATACACGTCCCTCTGGCTCTTCGCTTTCTTTGGGCTGTCATGCTTTGGGTAATCCCACGCCCAATATAACCTGGTATCGCAATGGCACCAGCGACTGGACACGCAGCTATGGCAATCTGAAGAAGGGACGTTGGCAGTTGAGCATGCATGATCTGGTGCCGGATGATTCGAATGAGTATATGTGCCGGGTGTGTAATCCCTTGGGTTGTATAAGTCATGTGATGAGTGTAATGGTCACCGATCGTGTGAATCACAAACCTATTTTACTGACAGGACCCTCCAATTTGACTTTGGTAATCAATGACAGTGGACACATGAGCTGTAAATATTTATCGGATTTGACCAGTACAAATGCCTGGATTTTCGTGCCCTGCCAATCGATGAGCAATTGTTCCAGTAATCGCACCATATTTGCACATGATCAGGATCGTGTGGAGTTTGTGAATGTGACCCAAGAGCAGGAGGGTTGGTATACCTGTATAGAGAGCAATAGCCTGGGACAATCGACCAGTAAAGCTTATTTGAGAGTGGTGCCTTCGCTATTGGAGGCAGGAGTGGGAGCTAGTGGCACCAGGAATCAGGTGTTATTGGTCATAGTGGTGGCTGTAATAAGCCTGCTGATATTGATGTGGATTATCTTTGTGGTTTATGCGGTGCGTAAGATGAAACATGAGAAATTGCTTAAGCAACGCATTGAAACTGTGCATCAATGGACCAAGAAGGTCATCATTTACAAGCCCGAAAGTGGAGGAGTGGGCAGTGGTGATTCTAGTGGTTCCATGGATACCATGATTATGCCCGTGGTGAAGATACAAAAGCAACGCACCACTGTACAACAGAGTGGAAATGAACCGGTGCCGTTTAATGAATATGAATTTCCCTTGGATTCGGATTGGGAAATGTCACGTGGTCATTTGGTTCTAGGGGCCACTTTGGGAGAAGGAGCCTTTGGTCGCGTGGTCATGGCGGAGGTGAACAATGCCATTGTGGCTGTCAAAATGGTCAAGGAGGGTCACACCGATGATGATATAGCCAGCCTGGTGAGAGAAATGGAGGTAATGAAAATCATTGGACGTCATCCGAATATCATCAACTTGCTGGGTTGCTGCAGTCAAAGTGGTCCCTTGTATGTCATTGTGGAGTATGCCCCTTTTGGCAATCTCAAGGATTTTTTGTACAAGAATCGTCCCTTGGGTAGGGATCAATTGGACGAGACTCCCGTCACTTCCCCACAACATTTGATCAGCGAAAAGGATTTAATCAAGTTTGCCCATCAAATTGCTCGCGGCATGGACTATTTGGCCTCCAGACGTTGCATACACCGAGATCTGGCTGCTCGTAATGTTTTGGTCAGTGATGATTATGTTCTTAAAATAGCTGACTTTGGCTTGGCCCGGGATATTCAAAGCACGGATTACTATCGCAAGAATACCAATGGACGTTTACCCATTAAATGGATGGCCCCTGAATCTTTGCAAGAGAAATTCTACGATTCTAAAAGCGATGTTTGGTCTTATGGCATTCTTTTGTGGGAGATTATGACCTTTGGGGCTCAACCCTATCCCGCCATTATGTCTGCCGAAGAGCTTTATAGTTATCTCATGTCTGGTCAACGCATGGAGAAACCCTCAAAGTGTTCCATGAACATTTATATACTCATGCGTCAGTGTTGGCATTTCAATGCCGATGATCGGCCACCCTTTACGGAGATTGTGGAGTATATGGATAAGTTATTACAAACCAAAGAGGATTATTTGGATGTGGATATAGCCAATTTGGATACGCCACCCTCTACTAGCGATGAAGAGGAGGAGGAAGAGTCGGATTCGGAGCAAATGCTGCGTTATCATTACTAATCCCCAAAACCAAACCAAAACTGTACATAGCTTCCCCTCTCTCCCCTTAAGATTTAAGATTTAAGTCTGTACATCCACATTGCACCAAAGGCGTATACCAAAAACACAAAAACATCTAAGCTAAGTCTTATTCTATTTTTAAGTTAGCCTACTTCTGCACAGAAAAGAAAAAAAGATATTTTTAATATCAAATGGATATCAAATGGATATACCAAATGAATATCAAATGGATACAAATATCTTCCCTTATCCTTTTTCATTTCTCTGTGTATATCTGTACTGATCTTTGTAGTATTTCTCTCCATTATTTTTGCATGCTCTCTCAAGTGCCTTATGAAACAATAAATGTTTGTATGCCAAAACCAAAACCTGACCACGATCATGAGATCATGACGTCTCAATTTGAAACCAAAATAACAACGCGCGTCACTAAACGAAAAGTGATGAATGGTTGTGCCTGCGGTCCAATCTTTTAGTTTTGGCTGAGGTCGTCGCATTGGCGGCTCGTTTGTTGACGCGCCAAATGCCACCAGCCTTTTGCAGCGGGCGATGCAATTAGACGATAATGCTGGCCAGGCCAGGCCAGAAATATAAGTTAATAAACTATTGTAATTGCAATGGGTACGAGCCAGAGTCGCCCGCTGTATTTGCAATGAGTCCGCTCCAGGGCAGTTGGTGGCCGAGTTAGTTGACTGGGTGGGGAAAATACAACGATTGCCACACTTAAGGAAATTAATATTTTAGATGCATTCAGTGCACTCAGAAAAAAACAAGAACTGTGCGCTTGAATAAAGTACAAACCGTGTACATAGTATGGTAAGTATGTAAGTACAAAACTTATTTCAAGTACGTATTTTTAAGACCGCAAATACTTGTATTCGAGGGTGCTACAGAAATCAAAAATATTCCAACCGAATTTCAATTCTACGGTGGCACAAAAATTTTGTTTGGTTGGTTTCAAACCTCTAATGTTTTGTTAGGAGATTTTGCAAAGCTCTTTTCTCACTAGCGCCTTTTGTCGAAGTGGCGCCCTCTACATGACAGCTAGCGGATTAAGGGATGGAAACTAATACCTCATGTTTGGCGCTAACAAATTTTTAAATTTTGCATTATATTGGTGGAGAATGCGACTTAAAATTGAATTATTATTTAAAAATACATCATAAAAAATATAAAAAAAAAAAAAAAAAAAAAAAACCCAAAAAAAAAAAAAAAAATTTTTGGGGAGAAAATCAACGAATATTAATAAATATAAAATAAAAAATAAAATATTTAATTTAAAAACAAATTATTTAAAAAAAAAATTTAAATTTGACCAACAATATTTTGGGAGATATTTACAAACCAACCGTCGGCAAAATCTCTAGAGATTTCGTAACCGTTTAAGACCGCTTTGGGAGATTTTAAGTACATTTCGAACTAGTAAAATATAATCTTTTCTTTTGTTCTTTAAAGAACTCTAATAAATTCAAAAGCAGGCAAATGTTGCATCCTATATTCGTAGATCCTCATTATTATGTCATGATAACCTCAGAACAAAAAAGTTCGGTCAGGGCGGGATGGTTTCAACCCCCTTGGAAAGTGTTTTGTTCGCTTCTCAAACCGGCTCCTTTACTTATCAAATCTAAGGTTTCGGTTCGAAGTTGGGGTCATGAATTCTAATATCGTTCAGATATTTTTTGGTAAGGAAGCTTTCAGCCAACGAAGCTTTTAAAAACGTTTATCAATACCCGAATGGACCTCATTCGTTATAGTAATCTCTACATCCATAAAAGAGAGTGTCCTGACTGACTGATTCACTGACTGATTGGCGACCATCGCACAGCCTAAACGGTAAGAGATAGAGGACTGTAAGCTCGGACGCTCCTACTATAGCTTGGCACAGCCATCGCTGCACCCCAGATCTTGGCCGCATAAAGGATGGTGGACCTAAGAACGCTGGCAAGGAGCAGCCTTCGCTTCTGTTTCGGGCCCCTGGTGTTCTGCATGTATCTGCTGAGTGCGTTTCCAGGGCGTTGCGCTTTTTCACTGACAGATTGAAGGTGCTCGCGATAGGTGAGTCTCGTGTGTATCATAACTCCGAGGTATCGGATGGCTCTCTTAGATGGAATACATTCTATGAAAAACTTGTTACAGGAAACGCCCACTATATGGAACAGTTTTATTTTATGATTGAGATAATCATAAAAAACCAACGACGCCATTTCAAAAAATCCTGTTAGTCACCGCACATGCACCGATGCCATTCACTTGCCAACGAAATAAATATCCTTAAGGATATTTGCAACATATTGGCGTATTTCCACAGTGCGACAGAAAAAACCTCGGGGGAAAATATGTGACGGTTTCCCCTTATAATACCAATTATATATGGTCTGTACCGAAAAGTCGAAAACATCACATACGAGTTGTTTAATTCCGAGGGGTAAATGTTTTAAAACGTTCTACTTTCTTCGATAAAGAAAAGACTTTTCAAATATGAGGAAAGAAGCATCACAAGAATTAGCACAATATTGCACCCGAGGTTAAAAAAATTTGGGTTTTTCAATGAATTGAATGCTGATGAAGCATCAGTACTATTGGAGTATACTAGTTTCACAGCAAAAAACTCTAAACCCGCTTTTACCAGTATACATGAAGAAAAGCGAATCTATATTCTTCGATTTTGTTGAGGAAAAAGCGTTGGAGCAAACAACCACCAGGCGAAGCGATGCCATTATGCTCAAACGGCTGATGAATGAAGCTGATCTCGTTCTTATTGGAAAGCTAATGCTCAAATACTGCAGTTGAGTCTGAAAGGATGTTCAGCAAAGCTGGGCAAATAGTTTCAGAACGCCGTTCTCGTCTTAAGGATAAAAACATTCACTTGCTTTTATTTTTTAACAAAAATACTTGGCTTCTTTAAATGTACAACAAAAATATTTTTATGTACAACAGGAATACTGAAATGTACAACAGGATATGCTTTAAATGAATAGCGGAATATTGAACAAACAATGTTAACTTCTTTTGTTAAGTTTTTGTTACAATATCACTTAAATATCCACCTTTAAGCTACTATCAAAAACTATCGATAGTAATCGATGGTTTGAAAAAAACTATCGTCCACTGTCGATGGCGCCGACTATCGATTGTTCTCCACCTCTACCACGCTGAGATAGCATGCGTTTCGGTGCCACTATCCGATTCATATTTGAGCTGTCTGCCGTCAAAGTAGCTCCTTTTTTTGCGGTTTAAGTGGGAAGGGGGGAAAAATTTAGCAAGTCTGAAACAAACTTGATCTGGGTACGGCATACACCTATGTACATTAGACCGGACATTTCTCTTAAAGCTATCTCGAGGCCATCAAACCTCAATATATCTGATTTTGGATTTTTGATAAATTTTCGATAAAATATACAGAATTTTTTAAGCCATGTTGTGCAATGAACTAGACAAAAAATTACTTTTCATATAAGGCAGGTACGGTCTAATGTACATGCAAAAATTTGTGTCTCTATTTCTTTTATAGTCTCTGAGATCGACGCGTTCACACAGACAGACAGACAGCCAGACGGACGGAGAGACGGAAATGGCTATGCTGATCAAGAATATATATACTTTATAGGGTCGGAAATGGTTTCTTCTTCATGTTACATACATTTGCACAACTTCATGATCCATTTTTGCCCATTTTCAAGTAAGATACGTTGTTGGAATGATCGTTTTTGAATTGATTTTATTATAATATGCTTTCAGAAATCTTATAGTAAGATGCTCAAGCTCAACCATTTCCGAAAATTAGGTTACCGCCTGATATGGTTTGTAATAGCCGGAACTTCTCCTTCTACTTTTTCTACTTAAAGGTGCTTACACGTCTTGTTTGGTCCATTGGACTTGCAATGTTATCACATGAATTGCTCTCCAGCAAAAAGACTTTACGGTAATGGAGAGAGGCTAATAGACTTCGCTGTGGGCAGGGACATGGTCATAAGTAGTACTAGATTTTAACAGAGAGACATTAAAAAGGCGACCTGGAAGTCCGCTGATCAACGAACCCGAAATCAGTGTGATCACGTAGTGATCGACGGAAGGCATTCAGTACTAGACGTGCGGGCGATTGTTGCAGCCAAGGTACGCACGCGGATCAGTGTGGCACTTGCCTCACGCACTGGCACACGTCGAAAGCTAAACGTCGAGAAGCTGCAATAGCAAAGGACCTCTGAAGTATACACAGCTAAACCTGCCCAATTCCTCAGGGAAACCTCCCAATTTCCTTTCGATATATGCGAACAGTGGAATCGTACATATATCACACTCCACGAGTACGGCTGCCAAGGAGATACTCGGGTACTCGATTCCCCCTCGAAAGCGGACTTGGTACGATGAGGAGTGCCGACGCGCTACTGCAGAGATAGACGCTGTCTACAGAGAACTCTGCAGACGGAAGGCAAGCAGGCTGAGAAGGACCTATACCGGGAGAAAAGAAAAGAGGAGAAACGCCTTTTTAGAAGTAAAAAGAAATGAGCAGGAAAGGCGCATGCGGGAGGAAGTAGAGATGTTATTCAGCTTGAGTGAGAGTCGAAAATTTTATCAAAAGATTAAGAATCACCCTTGCAAACCGTTGCTAGTATGGGATAAGTAGGGAGTTCAAAAGCAGAGATCTCGCGCGAAGAACGAAATAGGCGCCTATTAACCCAGTCCTGCAAAATGGCGCAGAAACATGGACAATGACAGCAGCGAATAAAGGATAATATGGACCTTTAAAAGTAAGCGATGATTTGCGCATTCGAAAGAATGACGAACTGTATAAGCTCTACGGGGAACCCTGTCTGGTCAAGCGCTTAAAGCAACAGCAGCTGCGCTGGTTAGGACATGTCTACAGGATGGACGAAGAAGCTCCAGTAAAAAAGCGTATAAAAGTCGAAGGCGACTGACTATGGAGGCGGCATGAGGTGGAGACATCCACTAAGATGGGAAGATCAGGTGCGGGAAGACATTGCCAAGCTTGGTGTGACCAACTGGTGCCAGCTCGCATGGAGCAGAAGGGACTGGAGAGCATTAATTGCAGCGGCCCAGACCGTCAAACGGTTGTGATGGCCAATGATGAAGAAGAAGAACGTGGAAGAACGTAGTGTCAACGACGAAATATAAAAAGTTATCTGAAAAATAATGCTTTGTTCCAATTTTTATTTTGAAGTTTTTTTGAAAATGGGCAAACTTTCAATCGATACTTGGTTTTCTCCCTCTAATTAATTAAAAAACACTTTGTTAATTACTTAATCTACAAGTTTCCCCCTTTTAGTTTGTTTCTCCTTCCACTGACTTAACAATAATGATGTGCAAGTGACCCACTGGTTTACTCCACCAATTTCCATAGCTTTCCACCTCAACAGAGATCATTAATTATGCGGCATTAGACGATCGCCAACGCAAGTGATGCCATCCGATGATGCCTCAATGATTAATCTCAATATCTTTTGTCTGTGGCACACGCTAAACTGCATTTTCGATAATTTATCAACTTAATTTTCCCCCTTTTTCTTTGGAGGCTTTAAAAATTGTTTTTGTGTGTTTATTAATTAGGGCCCCGAAAAGGCCTCGATGTGGGCGTGGTTCCTAATGATCGGAAGTTTGACACGTGTCCAGCGTGGGTTGCCGAACCTCTGACCACAGCGTGGGCCGATCGGGCAATTATTGCGTGAATATGTTAATTGGAAAAACATTTCACCAAACTCCACCGAGAGCTACCTAGTAGGAAGTCCATGATCTGTTCAAATATGCGGGCACTTTGCATGCATAATTTTCAAAAACGATCGACATACACTGGGTCCACAATCTCTGGCCTGTCTCGAGTGATCAATTAATTTTTGGCCAAAGTTGGCTATTAATTTGCATGCGGTTTGTTGTGTTGTCGATCGCGATCTTGGACAGAGCACACAGGTTGCAAGCTCCGTTTGCAAAAAGGCATTTTAAAAGTCTACAAATTGCCTGTCTAACGACTGAGTCGGAGTCTGAGTCTGAGGCCGAGTCCGGCTGCCTGCCAGTCAGTCAGTCAGTCAGCCAGTCAGTCAGGCAAACTGCCTGGAAAATCAAAAAATCGATTGCCTGGCATCGCTGTGACCTCGTCTTGTGGTTGGGAAAGGCCTGTCCAGACAGGTTAAGTGCTGTTCCACAAACTGACATAAATGTGTTTTGTTTTGATAGTTCAATTCACTAAATGATCAAATAAAACCAAGTTTGGTTTGAAGAGCGGAAGTTATTAATTATGAATAGATGATTCAGTTCCAAGTACGAGAGTTGAATCATTAGGCTAATGCATCATTTTATTTATTTAAATCAGTTTTACTCTCCAGGTTGAGTAATCTTTGTGCCACTTCACGTGTCGCCAAAGCAAATCTTTACGCTTTCATTCATAAACAAAAAACCACCAAAACACAGAAAAAAAACACAACAGTTTCATAAGCAGCCAATAAACCGGTTGGGGCCAATTCGAGTCTGTGTGTTTTTTTTTTTTGAATGATCGAAAAAAGAAAAACAATTTTAACGATTTTGTGCTTGCTCACTTGACTTGACTTGGCTAACCGATCTATGCAAATGTCATGTGGGTAGCAAATCTCAAGATTTTTATGAATGAAACTCGCTGGAGGTGACAACAACAACAACAACAAGCGAGCGGATGTGCCTAATTAACATTGCTGATTACATTTTGTTGTATTATTAATTAGAAGTTTTTACATATTTTTGCACCTTTATGAAAGGCAAAGATGAGCAACCGTTTCCCTTTCGCCACTTCCATTGACAGACAATTTCTGTCAGATTTGTGAACTCATTTTGCGTGAAAATTATGAGCAGGAGTGGAAGAGGTAGATCAAAGACTTGAGAGCAAATCGAAAGGGTAATACCCTGATAAAGTTCCATTCTTTGGCCCATTTTTACCAAGCAACTTCATTTAGGTTTAAAACATTTTATGTGGTTAAGGGGAAAGTCTCGTAGAATTATTAATTTAAAAATAGCTGTAAAGGCGCGCATTGCTTCGCTCCCTTTAACATTTTAAACACAAAACAAAGAAGTGAAGCTTACATTACCATTGCCAGTTATCAAATCTTTATGACAATCTAAACTTCACTTTTAAATTTTGCAAAATTTCTCTATTTTGTGGACCTTTTGATCTTTACGATCCATTCATACTATTCATAATATAAAATTAAATAATTATCGCCATTTTTTAGAACTTTCGACTTACCATGTCACTTACCATGACTTCTGCAGAAGTTGTGGACACGAAGAGAGGAAGAACTTCTGTGCCATTGCCCCGCCTTGAGTAGAAGGAGATTAGACAGTTAACTCTGCTACTCAACCTCTCGGAGACATCCGGGCTAGAGATCCCAGCTCTGCTCAAATTTATTCTGTCCACAAATGGTTCAGTAACGAGGACCCCACTTAACGGAAATAAATATGCCATCGCAATGGGCCCAAAGTGGCCTAAGTGGGAGTGCGACTTGTCGCTCTTAGCCATTTCAACCTTACCTAACCTAGAACTTTCCATCTTTACCATCCTTTCATGGACCAGTCTTCAAAATAATCAAAACTAATACTAAAATTTTAAGAACTAGAAGATTTTAGTAGGAGTAAGATTTGATTTCAGCATCACGTGACGCTATGAAAAAGGGGGAAACGAGGGGATTAGTGACCTAACAGTGACTTAACAGCGCCTAAACTGTGATTAAACTGTGACCTAACAGTGACTTATCAGTGACTTTACAGCGACTTATCAATTACTTAACAGTTACTTTACAATGACTCAACAGTGACTTAACACGCCTAAAAAGTGACTAATAGTAACTAAACCGTGTCATAACAGTGGCCTAAACTGTGATTAAACAGTGACTTAACAGTGACGTTACAGCGACTTAACAGATACTTAACAGTAACTAGGCAGTGACTAAACTGTGACTAAACAGTGAATAAGCAGTGACTAAACAGTGATTGAATGTTTACCTAACAGTGTCTAAACTGAGACTTAACAGCGCCAAAACAGTGTTTAAACAGTAACTAAACAGTGACTGAACAGTTACTTAACAGTGACTAAACAGTGACTGAATGTTTACCTAACACTGTCTAAGGTGTGACTTAACAGCTCCAAAACAGTGACTAAACAGTGTTAGTAATAAATTAGAGCTTCTAGTGTTGCCAAATCACTATAAAAAGTATTGCCCACTTTGTGCGCGAATTCATATAGCACATTTAGTTTCTTACTTCATCTGGTTGGGAATGGCGTAGAGGCTAAGGCCTATGATTGAAAGGCAGCAAGACCTAGGCTCAATTCCCAGTTTGGGACATGTTTTTTTTTTTGTAATCTAGAATTTTAAAACAAGTGTGGTTTCGATTTTGTTATCGCAACATGATCTGATGTCATAAATCCGATAACCAAAAATAAGCTACTTGTTTTTTTGGTGGCATCCCCGAAAGGTTTATCTGCGTTACTCCTATGTACGTATTTATTCTGTGCAACGTAGGACAGGTACATTTGCCAATTTGCTTTTAAATTGACTTCGCGGTATTGATCTCTGCATTACTTGGCCATTTTATAAGCATAAGTTTTAGTTATAAAATTTACTAAAATTAAAAAAAAAACCCCTTACAATTCAACAGGCATGTGGTCAAAAAAGGGTTGTTTACTTTGGGACGTATTGAAAATTCATCAACTCAACAATTCCGTTACTCGGTCGTGAATACCCTACATATTTAGCCAACTTTCTCGAGTTTTTTTGGATTTTTGAGAGTGAATTTTGATTGTAGCATCATCAAGCAAGTTCTCAAGCTCTCATTTAACCCAGAAAAAAAACGAGAGCGTAAGTTAAAGTCGGCTCTAACCGACTTCGATATACCCGTTACTCATGAAAAAACATGTATAACAGTGTTCCCGCGTTCCTTAGTGTGGACCATCCAAAAAGTATGCAACATTTTTTAGGGAGGGAGGGGTGGTAGCGGGGGGGGCTTTCGCTTTTTGTGTCACTTATTGTTATAATTGCCGTCTCATCCGATCTTTATCATTCTTTCGGCAAATCGATTTGATTTTGCTAATTACTAACTATCTCTAGAAGGTACGAATCATCTCTAAGATCTAGGTGTTCATACAGACGGACGGACGGACGGACAAGTCTATATCGACTCGGCTGTTGATGCTGATCTAGAATATATTTTTTTTTTTTTAGTAGTAGTAGTAGTAGTAGTAGTATTTTATTTTGAAAAACAGAGGCTTGGTTTTTAACCATCAGCCATAACTTATTATAATAAACTATTGGAGTAACATTTTTCTTAATTTTTAGACAGCACACTGACAATATAAAACTATGGATGGAAGAAAATCCGAGTTGCAAATTTAAAAACAAAATTTTAAAAACAAAGTTGACTGCAAGAAGTGACATTTTGGTTATTGACTAGTTACAAGTATTCGGTTAAGATAGTAAGGCGGTATTTTAGCGCATGCTGCAAAAACGAAGACAGTATCTCCCAGTTCTCTCCATTCAACCAGCTTACAAGCTCGGTTTCCGATGGTGCAGGTTTGTTGAGGTACAACCTCCGTAGCTCTCCAAGATTGGACAAACCCCGATCAAATGCGCAACATTCTCAGTTACACGGAGGTTGCAGAGTGTACAGTCAGCATCTCGCAACGAGCACGGCATAGAGTGGAGATCGTTTGGATGCCAAAGTGGTCTTGAAAGTAGTTCAGAGTTCCAAGGTTGTGGTTCAAGAAATTTTCTCTTTCCCGTAACTCGATGTTCTCCAGCATCAGCTTATGTGAGGCTTCCCAAGACTCGAGGACAATCAAGGTTGATATCGACGTTGCAAGTAGAAGCTGTGGCTTGCCATTTTCTCGAACACTTGCGTTTTGTTAGCTAACATCATGTCTGCTACAATTCTGGGCAGTCTTTCGCTGGGCATGTCAAAGATCTTACGGATGTATTTGAAGTGAGTTTGAAGGCAGTATATGTGAAGAGTTCGAAGTGGATGGCGTAATTTGGAGTTGTGTTTGGCAGTATGAAGATTTGTTTAACAAATATGATTTGAAGTTGCTCAACTTCTTCATTCTGGGTACATAGTTCCCATAGTTGCGACGCATAGCACATCACGGACCTAACCGCAGCTTCAAAGAGTCGAAATTTTGTGCTTGCCAGGATAAGCGGTTTTTCCCAAAAGTTTTTCCATGAGCAGTTTATCAGCTTTCTTCGGGTCCTGTAATTTCTCTTGAAGGTGGGCCCAAAAATTCATGTTTCCTGTTAGAGTGACACTCAGGTATTTAAACCTAGTAACAGTCTCCAGCTCGGCATCATTTAAAAACCATTTATCGGCTTTAGGCGTTCGACCACGGCTGTCTTTTATAACTTGTACCTTTGTCTTCTGCACGTTTATCTGTAGACTCCACAGTTGACAGTAGTCGTATAGCTCATTTATCATGCTCTGGAGCATTTCAGGGGAATCAGCCAGTAACGCCATGTCATCAGCGTACATCAAGGTCTTTATGTTGCAACCATTAACATCAACTCCTCCGGGCAGGTACGATGATATGTCGTCGATGTATAATGAAAACAAGAGTGGGCTGAGGAGACATCCCTGTTTTACTCCGGTGTTGTTTGGGAGCCAGGCCGAGAGCTCACATCCTTCCCAAACAGAAAAGTGATTATCTTCATATAGGCTGTTCAACGTGTTATTAAATTTCGTCGATACTCCCAAATGACTTAGCTTTAAATATAAGCTTTGACGATTTATCGTGTCAAATGCAGCCTTAAAATCGATAAAGCAAATATAGAGTTTTCTTTTCCTGTCGAGGTAAGTTGGGCTATCCCTGAGAGCTTTGAACACACTATCGACTGTGGAGTATCCACGGCGGAAACCAAACTGGAATTCGCTGAGGATACTATTTACAGATACCCAGTTTGTAAGTCGTTTTAGCAAGATAGAGGTGAAAAGCTTCATGGTTGAATTTAGGCACGATATTCCTCTATAGTTCTCAGCTAACGTTAGATCACCTTTTTTGTGTATTGGGAAAATTATGCTATCCTTAAAGCAGCTGGGAATGCAGTTAGACGACAGGACCTTATTGTAAGCGTTAGTCAACATCTCAATACACATTGGGGAGGCGTTTTTGAAAAATTCTACTGGAATACGGTCGACCCCTCGGGCTTTGTTTGTTTTTGCTGCCTTGATGGCAAGGTACACCTCATCGACTGTAATTTCGGCATCCAGTGTATGTAGAATATATACTTTAAATGGTCGGAAATGATTCCTTGATATTTGTTCTATTAAAAGAACGTTCACCTGTAATTGCTTAGTTGTAATTCTCTGCCCATATATATTGCTAATTTATCCCTTTTATGATAAAAAATGCGATAGTTACCTTATGTGTTTTGGTTTGTAAATCGCCAAACTATCAGCAGACTCTCACCTCAAAATATGGCCAACCACACTTTAGAGAGATACAACAAAATGTTTCATGAATTGATTGGCCGGAAAAACACACATACTCATTTTAGCGTTGTGTGTGTGGGAGAGCGCACACTTCTTTGTTATTGCAAGAGGGAGCAGTAAAGCTCGTACACTCAAAAAAAATCAATCCATACGGGATCGAATCATTTCCAAGCGGTAATGGAAACAACGTAATCCCGGATATGCTTGAGCCGATCAGAAAAAGGATTGAGTTGAAAAGATTATACCGGGGCAATCCTTTAAGAGATTGAATTAGCAATAAATTTTAGAAAAAAAAAATTATTTAGTCCCAAAATCTGTATCATTTTTGGCATGTTGGACTTTTTGATTAGAGGAAAGACAACTCTTCTTCTTCCTTTCCTCCGCCAGGCCACATGCCATATAGGACATCTTATCAACTTCAAACTCGGTTTAAGACTTCTGAAAAAACACAAAATAAATATACAAATTGTTGTGCTCAACTGGGCCTCGAACCCACGACCATTCCCGCACTGAACATGAATGGAATGGCATTTCATCGCCCACCACCAACCCCATTGGTTGTTGCTGCATGCATGGAGCAATTAGAATTAGAGAGAACGCCTGCCTCTCAATTTTGCTGGTGCCAATCGATAGTGCTCAAAAATATACTTCAAAGTGCCAGTAGGAAATCACTGTGGTTAGAGGGAGACGACCATAACCCAAATGTATTCAGAGAGAGCGAACAGCTGACCAAAGAGTATCTAGAGAGCGTAAATGAGAGCGAACAGCTGACAATTTTCTGACAGAAGCGGTGTCGACTGAGCAACCTTTCTCTCTAATATTCTTTGCTCCATGCTGCATGTCTAAAAGGCTACTTATATTTCTTCGCTCTCGCTGTCCAATTTATGGACATGTGATCTCAAAAGGGATTGGAGTAAGCACATTTGGAATGATTCAAGTTCGAAAGGCATGGGTCAATCCTTATAGGATTGAATTGCTCATGCCGGGCTTACTCCAAGATTTAAAAGATTGAAAATATCTTGACTTTTTTTTTCTGTGTATACTGTCGATGTGTCGACAACGCTGCTGCAGAGCGGTCTTGTATACACAGTAGATAAAAACGTGCTCGGAACGGTTGACAGCTTTAATTACAAAAGAATAAAGCTCGTTGACTGCCAAGACCTCTAGCAGAGTAACTTTTAAGAGGGATTGGTCCATTACAAACTATTGGGTACCTACACTAGTGCGAATTGGAGGTACTTACAGTGGTGCTTACGGAGGTACTGACTTCAGGTACTTACGGTACAACCAACTGCAGGAAGTTCTTACGGTAAGTATTTACGGTACTTACAGTTTTCGGCACCTACTTCATTACGAAGAGCTGGCGACCGGTTATCCCCCTAGGATATGCCCTTCAAAAAGTAAGTACCGAAATGCATGGCCGAATTCAACACCCATGCGCTAGTGCAGCGTACTGTATTGTGATTAAAGTACTAGCTAGTAAAAATATTAATTTGTTCTTGTTTACAGCCATAGCTACCACCGTTTTGGTAGAGTATTTGGTGTACCCCAATTTTAAATTAATTTCATTTCCCAGTTCGTATCTCCAATGCCTTCAGCGGACTTGGTTTTTTTCTTCTTTTCTTTCCTTTTTGCCGTTGCCTTTCTGCTACTGTTAAACGCAAAATTTATGAACAATTTTCAAAAGAAGTCACGCGTTAAATGGACGACACGAACTCACGCGACATTCGCCAAAAGGTTTTGGCCTTTAGATGATTTCGTTAACGCATTTGGCTTGGTCGCATTGGCATTGGCCATTGCCGGTCTGGAGCCTGACTGGGCCTTTTGTATTGCGCCATGTAATATATTTTATTAACAATAAAATGTTAAGTGCCACCGAGGCGAGGAGGGCCGGAGCTGGAGCTGGATTTCATGCCTTCACGCTGGGCCCAGGCTACTGTGCAAACCGAAGATAAACTGCGTGCGCACATATAATCGCGCCATGAATCAAAATCACACCACCTGGCTATATATAGATATCCGGCTAACGAGGGCAAAGCTCCAGGCCAGATCCTCTGGAAGCCAACCAGTTTGTCTGCTGCCCAATTCGGCGGCCGCCACCCACAATTGGTCAGCAGAGAGAGTAGCGGTCACAATTAACCGTACGATGCAAATGCGTTTGTTGTCCCAATAAGGAGAGCGAAATTCCAGGGCGAACGAACAGGGTGACAAAGTCAAATTGTAGCAGACTGTCAGCATCATCAGCGAGGCATTTATCTTGCACCCGCTACCAGGAGCTGCTCCCAAGCAGGTGAGCGCGGACCACACAGCAACCAAGCGGCCATGTGGTGGTCATTTATCTATTTCGGATTTATCATTGATTAATCGCCGGCGGCGGACGCCAGTAGCCAGTGGCTCTGGTCCTGGGCTCTAATCGGCGGCATATTTGCATATTCGCTTTAAATAGCAAATGGACTAGTCAATGATCGTTAAGCCGACTTGAGACTTGGTGGAGCTGGGAGACTTCAGTCTTCTGACCGGGGTCAATCGACTCGACGAGCACGTGTTGTGCGAGTTGCTAATTGGCTACACTTGCGCATGGCGAATGGATTGCCGCAGGGCTTAGGGCCAGGGCCAAAAAAGTGTTGACCCTGTTTAGCGGCTGCCTCTTAATCCTGTCAAGCTGTTAAATTAATTTTACGGCCATAATGCGTAAGCCAAATAACCAACCGACAGAGTCGTGATCTCCCATTTTGAGTCCGGTTTCTTGGGTGCAAAAGTGTTATAATCCATCATCGTAATCAACGCGCAGCCAGTTGATAATTGTGCACCAGGCCCGATCTTGCGCCATTGGCGCAAATAACTGTAACTAATGGAAATTGTAACACTTTGGTCCATGTTTTGCACCCAACAGCGTGTTTATCACGCCTCGTCAGGTGTGTGTGTGCAAAAATTGATTAGGATTAGGAACGACTTCCGGGCCATAACGACTTGCCATCCATCAGCCCAGGCTGAACTAGATCTGCCCCAAAAAAAACCAAAAGCCCAAAATATCGCATTCTCACGCAACTTGAGTGAGACGTTAGACATTAGGCTTAAGCTGCTGCAGTTGCTGACGCCTGAACTCTGACTTGGGCCATATTTGCGCAACATGTAGCCCGAGATGGCCAAGGCATCATTAAGACTAAACAACATTTGGCCAGGCACGACCCAAGCCACTGATTAATTGCACTCGGTGCAGAATTTGACTTTTTTGTTGCTCAAATTGCTCGCTGCTCCAATGGAGACTGGAGGAGTGTAATTACCATGACCGTGGGGGGAGCGAAGGGGGTAGGTTGGGGTTAGGGGCGTGCATGCGCAGAGTGTCTATTTCAAATTGCACTTAATATGGAATTTCAAGTTCAAACCATTTAGCTAACAAAAATTCTATTTGATCTGACCGAAATCAAAGTTGAGTTCTCGATGATGTCAGTCTGTTCGAGTTGGTTCAAAGGCAAATGCTGTTGCCACAAAATGTTGCAGTTGCTAATTTGGTTTAAACAAATTGAATTATTTACATAAACAAACTTTTACACTGAGAGGAAAGAGTGGGTTGAAGCAGAGAAGTCTATAAGTGGGGAATGGACCTATTGATCCAAATTACCCCACCACAACCATCACAATCGTTTGACGGTCTCATCTGTTGCTACTAATGCCCGGCAGTCGCTTCTGCTCCATGTGACCTTGCCTTATCAAAAAACCTTGCCTTATCAAAAATCTTTCTTATTCCTCTTGTAGATCATTTTTGATGGAGCTTGTTCATCTAAAACGGGTATCTTGTCCTATCCAGCGCAGCCGCTGTTACTTTATGCGCTTGACTAGTTCGTTATTCTTTCGGATGCGAAAACCCTCGGCAACTTTCAAAGTTCCTTAAATCCTCCGAAGAATCTTTCGCTCAAAAACACCAATCGCTGTCTCATCGGCTGATGATATTACTCCGATGATAAGCGACTTGTATAGCGCTATTTTCGTTCTTCGAGAGAGGGCTCTGCTTTTGAACTCCCCACTGAGCCCGTAGTAGCATCGGTTTGCAAGAGTGAATCTTCTTCGGATTTCAAGGCTGATGTTCCATCGTTCCGAGGAAGACAAAGTCCTCTACAGCTTTAAAGTTGTTCTCTCCCATTAAAACAAATTGTCCAAGATGCGTAGACTTCTGTTTCGAAGATACTAGGTACTTTGTCTTGTCCTCGTTTACTCTCTGAAAACGCCATGTTCACCGACCGGTATCAAAAGACTCGAAGAGGTTCGTTCCTATTTTGACGGAGCTGTAAGTGCTTCTCAACGTCATCATGCAAAGTCGAATGTACTTTGCTGGTATACCAAAAGTAGACAGGGCTTTAAAGAACCTTGACCTTATCTGTGTGTCGAAGGCTGATTTATAGTCAACAGAGGGATGAAGCCTCTCCCGTAGGTCTTC